>APFE030720965.1:88027-118030 GCA_000404065.3 Pinus taeda | reverse complement strand
AAAGTTAAGAAATTATTATAATTTTTTTAAATATTAAAAATCTTAAAAACAACTCCATTAATGTCTTGTAATTGATAAAATTTTATGCATATTTAACCTAGTAATAAATATTTTCACCATTAAATTTCAGGCTGCTTATGGTTTTACGATGATGTGTTAATAATGCCAAGGATTTCAATTTTCACCATTAAATTCCAGGCTGCTAATGGTTTTATGATGATGTGTTGATAATGCCAAGGATTATACATTATTTTTGTGATATGGGAAAAGGTGACATTAAAAGCTTTGGTGGGGGTTGGGTATTTTGCAACAATGCATACGTGGGGGGATAAAATTAGCTGGTGTATTCTGAGGATACGTGGGGCCAGGGTCACGGTCAAGGTCAGAGTAGCAGGTGCATTGTGAGGATAAGAGGAAAAGGGAGGGAGGGAAGAGGCAGATGAGGTTTGGTTGGCCCATGGATGGATAGGGGGAGGGTAAGCCAAAGAAACATAGGGCTATGTGATAGGGGGAGGGTAAGCCAAAGAAACATAGGGCTATGTGAGAAAGCAATGTGATGAAGTGTGGTGGGAAAAAGTATCACACTATGGGCGTAGGTATAAAACATGGATATGACTATCAAAGTATTGAAGGGATGCTTTTGGTATAGTTAGTTGTGTGGTCATACTCTAGTGTCAACCCTATGATTTAAAGGCAACACAATGATTGTTACAGAATCACTCCAGACAAGTGTTTAGCCCATGTGTGAAATTAGAAAGAATAAAAGTTTGGGAAATTTTTTATAATTTTTAAGTAATTTTATTTATTTATTTATTTTGGTTTTTTTGAGTGGGGAGTTGGATTTAGAAGAATGATAGTTTTTTAAGTTTTATAATAGTTTTAGTTGCATTTAATGTGGTTGGTTATAGTATAAAAGTTGTGTCGATAGTTCATGTATAAAAGTCATATTTTAATAAATGTATTTTAATATTAATATTTTTATATGTTATATATATATATATATTTTAATTTGAGAGGATAATTTTTGAGTTTCGTAATTTATTTGTTTTTAAATTATTTAGATTGTGATATGATGACATTTTTCCATTTTTTTTTATTTATTAAACAAAACTTCCTAATTTATTTTTATATTTTCTTATCTAACCAACTTTAATAATTAATAATTTTATTTTTAAACAAAATTTTCGGTAAATAAAAAACCTTGATACAAAAAAATTTTTTTTATTATATTTATATTTAAATTACTATACATAAAATACATAATTTTTATATTAAATTGAAATACACTATTATCTAATAAATATAATTTTATAAAATTTAAAAAGCATTTTCATTAAAAATAAATTATAATACAATATAACTTATTCCACAGGAATACCAAAATAAAATTCCCATTTTCTTAAATATTTAATAACATATTCACTCTTACTAAAAATGGTCGAAAAGAATTATAAATTACATACAAAATGTCCAAAAATTTCACTGTATTTTACGTCACACGTCTCGAACAGTGGGTCTAACTTTTCGTTCTGGATAATGATTCTGTGAATTTGGAGAATAAATATGAATTTTTTTTCATTTTAAGTATAAAAAATTTTAATTAATTATAATTAATAATTATTATAATATATTACCAATTTTACTTTAATAATTATATTTTTGAATTTAACCGTCTGTGATAAAATATTTATACATCGAATTTTGAACCTATTATCAAAATAATACATATAAAATGATTCATATCTATTTAAATTATATACTCAATTGAATAATAACATTTTATATCATCTTTATATTTAAATAATGAAAGAAAAAGTGGCTTACTTAGATTGTCATGATAGCGGTTTGAAAATTTTAAGTAATTCGACGTTGATTTTGTTCACATAAGATTCTAGAACTCACGCTCTCTAAGCTTGAATCCGTATTTATATATAAATTAGTTCCATCCCAAAAATACTTTGATATAATTATTAAAGCAAAATTTATAAACCATACATTTACATAAAATTATTATAATTAAGCAACTATATCGTTCATATTATACAAATTATATAGTAGTAAACAAAATTTATTATTTAATTTATATATTAATTAAAATAACTTTCAAGTTACCTTATTAAAAAATTCATTGAACATCATTTTTATTATTTATTTAACTTTTGAAAATATGTGGAGAGATATAAATTTAAGGTTTTAGAGTTGAAGGTTGTATAATGATTAAGAATATGTATTTTTATAAAAGATCATAATGATGAAGATTAATGTTCATTAATACCAATGTGGTCTATCATACCTTAAGAAAAGACAGCCTAATTGTCATTCTTCAAAATCTTGTTTCTATGATCAAAGAGTAGGGAAAGAAGCATTCCAAGATCGTTATGGTTGGGTTGGATTAATAAGTCAAGAAGATTGGGGGTGTGGTTGATGATAGGGAATTAAGAGTAGATGTGGGCAAGGGTCGAACAGTCTAAAAGGAAGTGCTTTTCATCTTCCACCTTCTTAGTATCACAAATCTGACAAATTTTATCATCCTAGGGAGCCTTGGGAGTAGACCACCGCCCGATCTCACTCCGAAGCTCATGAGAGTTAGTTATAATCGTAGCAATGTTCATTTTCTTCTTAGTGCTATTTAACATAGAGAAATAATTCTAGTTATCGATGGTGGGGTTGATCACCTTCTTATAGTACCTTAGCTTCCTTTTACCCTCTAGCTTCGTAGCATCCCACATCTTGTCCTTAAAACTGGAGGTGATAGTATCTTTGATATTGTCCTTGCTTCTCATGATGATCTCCTCCTTAATCCCTCAAAGGTTGAGCCAAGACTGAGCATCCTGATGCCACCTGCGCTTGAGGTGCAAGTGGGGGTTTTGACTAAAGTTAAAAGCAATTTTTGGGAGCATCTTGGATTCCATATTGTGAAGCTTCTTCTTATATATCAGATATCTAAACATAGCCACACTTTCAATGAGAGACAACCCAACTTCAATCATGAAAATAGGATAGTGAGTATTTCCTCATCCTAAATACATTGCACCTAAATTTAAAAAAAAAAAAGAAAAATATATATATCTTTTATAAAATAATTAGAAATAAGATTAGAAATAATTATAACACTATACCCAATATAAATTCAATATTTTAAAAATGAGAAATGAATTTAAATAAAAATATTATTATTATTCCTCTTAATCATATAAAATAAACTCAATTAACCATATATATTATTAATTAATTAAATTATTTTAATATAAATACAATTTATTAGTAGTTAATAATTTCATATAAAAATAAACTCAATTAACCCATATATATTATTAATTAATTAAATTGTTTTAATATAATACAATTTTATTAATAATTAATAAAAAAATTATAATTATGATTATTTATTTATTATTAAAAATAAATATAGTATTAATTATTAAAATCTAATATAAAAACATATTATTAATTTATTATTGAGTTATAATTGATTAAAAAATAAAACTCGAACCTTTTCTTTAATAATAAAATTTTATAATAATTTGCAATGGTTTTATATTTCAAATATTTCCTTATTAATATGTGATCTGAAAATAGGGAATTTAGGCTTCTTGTCTAACTTATAAGAACTTCTCCCACTTCCAAAGGTGCTTGAAAATAAGGTGTATGCTGGTGTTTATTTTTGACTATTTATGTGCTTTTAAAACTCTGTTGTTTATGCTATTACAACATATATATAACAATAAACAATGCAGCAATAAAACAAACACAGAAGGCAGCAATTTAATTAGGAGTTCACCCAAAACTCTTGGGCTACGTCTCCGTGAGCTCCAGTCAACTCGACTAGGCTCTTTGGGATTATGGCAACAGTCCTTTTACAAGCTTTGTAGCTCAACTCCATTGGTTTACACAGAACACAATGGGTTTAGACACCATCTTATCCCTGGCTCTGAAGCTCTCGGCTTTTTGGCCCTCAGCTCTCGCTCTAGCTCTTGGCTCTCGCTATGGCTCTAGCTCTAGCTCCTGGCTCTGGCTCTTGGCTCTGGCTCTTCGGCTCTGCCTTCTTTGAGTTCTCAATGGTCCACTTGACCTCCAAGCGACTGTCTGAGCAACTTTTTGCTCTCTGGTTTTCCACTTGACCTCCAAGTGACTGCAAGGCTCCCTCAACTGCTCTGTGCATTAGCTTTTGGTCTCTATGCTCTGTCCTTGCTCTCAATTGAGCTCTCTGCCTCCTTTGAGGTACTTTTACGGCTTTTCGGCTACCCTAGTCGTTTCTCTGTGTATCATCATCTCTCTGCGCCTCTACGGCTTCCTTGCTCCTTGTTAGTTCAATTGGCCATCTGGCTCTGCGGCTCTGTGGCTTCAAAATGCATCATTGCCTGTAAAAACACTCGCTTGCAGCATGGCATGAGGATCTGGAGCAGTTACAGAGGTTTCGGGACCTTCTCTTAGGTAAAAACCCGAAAAAGGAGAAAATTTCATTACACAGAGATTTCTAGAAAATACACTATCGGACGTGAAATCCGGATGTGAAATTCCATTCAATCGCCCCTAAAATCCATATCGGGTCCGCCATTAGGCAGCATATCTTATCGCATAAGCATTTTGAGTAAAATCCCAAATACACAGGAAATACATGAAAAACCCGACAAAACTCTTTCTATTAGACTTGAAAATTTATCGCATCCTCTCTATAATCATATCGGGTCCGCCTTTGGTCGTTAGCACAAGCCCCACCATCGATCTACGGGATCTCTGATCCAATGGTCAATATGCGATTTCGGGTGGCTTAGAATACGGAGGTTACCCGCCCGAAAAGGAGGTTTTCCTCTCTCCTCCACCAGCCACGCATCGTTCATTGTATGGGATCGGGCGGAGCCGACCCAATACCATTTACCGCCTAAGGCCCCCTGAAATCCCGCTTACAGAACTCAAATTTTATAAATCACACCTATAATCACCGAAACACACTTATACACAGGAAAGTCCCTTTATGGCAGAACTAAAATGTTATAAAGTCGTGCTTATAAATCCGTCGGGTCTGGCATGTTATCGCCCCTTTATATCACTGTGACACGACGTTGCGATGTGATATATCGCACTCGCAAGTCGCATGGGCACGAAGGTCTGTCCCTCGTCTCATGCCATCATCGATGTCGATCCGCCGATATCGGTGATTGCAATCACATTGCCCGGGGTCCTGCCATCGAACACAGCCCTATCTACGACCCGATATATTAGAGATCAAAGATTGGGGGTTTCTTCCCTTTCCGCATAAGTCCGTCTCTTGGACCCTCTCCAATGTGATTTCCCTTTATAAGGGTTTTTTGCCATTTTTAGGGGATTCTGCCTCTTTTTCCAAAGAATAAAGGGCTTCTTCTTTCTGCAATAACTTCTGCATCCTAAGTCCATTTTTTCCCATTCAAGTTGCAGTAGATTCAAAATGAAAAGATATCTACCATGGGGCTATTTCCAGGAACTTCCTTGGACTTTCATTTTCCTCCGTGAGGAACACTTAGACTTACGAGTCTATCCAAAATCCATTTTGGATCATGCCTTCCCACTAAAAGAACTTTTGGTCTCCAAAAGACTGATATACTGATCTGAATAGTAAATGAGGGTAACAACACCCTCTTCTTTCAGCCTCCATACACTTGCCTTGCATAGTGCCTCTAAACCAAAGCCATTAACCACTTTCCTTCCTGGATATGCTGGTCCTCCTAGGAAGAACTATCTTCCACCTTGCCTTCCTGCAGAACTCCTGCGGAAATGGTCACAGAAGGTAGTTTGAACTTCTCTGCCTTGATCATTGATCCAAGGTGGCTCAAACAAATGTGAAGTACACCTGCCCCACAAAATTTTCATTTGTACTTGTTTGACAAGCTGTCAACAACAACAGAAATATAGACAACAACTGGATGACCTAAACTCCTGCTTCAACAAAGGAAACAGATTTCACATCTTGTGAACACCTCCATGTCTTACATCTGCATACAAATGATGGACTAGATAACAAGCCCACAAAACATGCCTTTAAAACAAATGACCCTTCAAGTCAAGCATGTAGAAAAAGACCATTAGGACTCTTTTTCAAAAGCTGAAACACTTCATCATTGTCTCCATCTTGGAGACCAAGTTAACTTCTCCCAAGTCAACATTGTATCACATGCATTTCAAAGAAATCAACCCTGCAAGTTAATTACACATACATGTTCAAATACAAGGAAATAATCAACATCCCTGTGTTCATGCATATCAAGCTTATGCATGCATTTCATTCTTCAACTTTCACTTAAGCACACTATACTTTCGAAGCTGAAATGAAATATAATGTTGCAACAACAAAGTGAGTCTCCTACTCAACTTCTCCATTCACCTTCTTAGTAAGATCCTACAACTTGCATTCCATTAACAAAGGAATGCAAATATATGCATCAATAGACATGCAATCTTAATTGGATAAGAACTCTAACCATTCCTCACCAATCCCTTTCAAAGGTACTACCTTTGTCTACACATTAGCATCAACATGTGAATCATCCTGAAACACATCAATCATGGAATCTTCCTTTCCATTTCTGCCATCTTCTCTTTCCACTTTCTTCAGCTTTGGTGGAAGCATTGTTGCATTCAGAGTCCAACATTTTGCAACAAGATGTCCTTGCTTATGGCAGTAAGTGCACTGCATGTGCATCCTCTTGACAGCATGACTTGCCTTGTCCAATGGACCTTTGGCTTCTTGCTTCCTTTCCTTCAAAATTTCCTTGTATGTGGCCATTCCCTTCCAACATCTAGAAACATTATGGTTATCCAAACCACAAAAGGAACAAGCAATTCTTTCCCCATATCTATGTGGAAATTTATCATGCTTTGAAAAATCAAAAGGAAGATGCTTAGAACCAGATTTATACCTTTCTCTTTCACCTTTATTGCCTTCATGAGGAGGTGAAGCAAACGAAGAAGTGGCTCCCTTTGGAACACCATCAATCTCTTCAAGGCTGTTTGAGTTTCCACAACTCTCTGGTTCAAGTGTGTTCTTCTAAACACCTCCATCTTGCAAATGACATTTCAAGCTATTGCATTCCTCCTGAATACAATTTTCACACTCTTGAGGTGGAAGACCTGCAATGCAACTCCTTCTTGGAGTTGTTTCAAAGGTATTCATGGCAGCTTTGGAAATTTCTCCATAAGACTCTCCATAACCAAGACCCAAATACTTAGGCCTTTCCTCAACCATTATTGGTTCAATAATACCTTGTGCATGCTTTCCCAAGCCCTTTCCTTCATAGCCCATCTTGGACATTAGCTTGGAACCTATGCCTCTAGTATGTTTTTCAAAAGAACCAATATAAGAATTATTAGAAGAATTTGAAGACAAACATGAATGGTTTACCTCTTCTTCAAGCTGATACTTGACTAAGGCTTCTTTGGCAACAAAGAGTTGTGACTCCAACTCATGCATCCTTTCCAGGTTCATATTTGCAATATGAAGTTGCCTCTCTATTTCCTACAATTTGTTAGAAAGCAACTGCTCCTCTTCCTCCACGGAATTCAACTACTCTCTAAGTATGCTACTCTTCCTTCCATCCTCATACATTTCTCTCACCATATCCACCATGGTGGCCAAATCTTCCTTCATGTCTTCATCAAAGACTCTTGTGAAGAAAGAATAATTTGAGGACTCACTTGTAGAAATTGTCATTATGCCAATGAACAAAAGAACTTTAAACAAGATTAACAAAGAGCTTTATTCAACAACCTTTTGCAACCAACCTATTGTGCTTCAAGGATTTCCTTGAGGTCCTTTGGGATAAGAAGAATGCCTTCAACCCTTCTTCCTTCTTGTCCTTCCTGGACTGAGCTATCAATAGCTTTCCCTTCACCTCTGCAAACTCAAACAATAGTCAGTCTGCAAACAAGCATGCAATCAATCAGACAATCAATCCTTAACTGCCCAAACACCTTTCAAACAAGCAATCTTTGCTCTGTCAATCAAGAAATCTTATATAACCTTCTTTGAAGGTGGGGTTAATCAATCTCTTTCTCTGATACCACTTGATCTGAAAATAGGGCACTTAGGCTTCTTGTCTAACTTACAAGTCTTTATGATTAACCAATGCGGAATTAAATATGTGCTTGAAAATAAGGTGTATGCTAGTGTTTATTTTTGACTGCTTATGTGCTTTTAAAATTCTATTGTTTATGCTGATACAACATATATATAACAGTAAACAATGCAGCAATAAAACAAACACATAAGACAACAATTTAATTAGGAGTTCACCCAAAACTCTTAGGCTACATCTCCATGAGCTCTAGTCAACTCGACTAGGCTCTCTGGGATTATGGCAACAATCCTTTTACAAGCTCTGCGACCCAACTCCATTGGTTTACACAGAACACAATGGGTTTAGACACCATCTTATCCCTGGCTCTGAAGCTCTTGGCTTTCTGGCCCTTAGCTCTTGCTCTAACTTGCGGCTCTAGCTCTGGCTCCTGGCTTTGGCTCTTGGCTCTGGCTCTTCGGCTCTAGCTTCTCTGAGCTCTCAGCAGTCCGCTTGACCTCCAAGTGACTGTCTCAGCAACTTTTTGCTCTTTGATTTTCCACTTGACCTCCAAGTGACTCCAAGGCTCCCTCATCTTCTCTGCGCATTAGCTTTTGCTCTCTTTGCTCTCTTCTTGCTCTCAATTGAGCTCTCTACCTCCTTTGAGGTACTTTTCCAGCTTTTCGGTTACCCCAGTTGTTTCGCTACGTATCATCATCTCTTTGCGCCTCTGCGGCGTCCCTGTTCCTTTTCAGTTCGACTGGCCATCTGGCTCTATGGATTCAAAATGAATCATTGCTTGTAAAAACACTTGCTTGCAATGTGGCATGAGGATCTCGAGCAGTTACAGAGGTTTTGGGGCCTTCTCTTAGGTAAAAACCCGAAAACGGAGAAAATTTCATTACACAGAGATTTCCGGAAAATACACTATCGGACGTGAAATTCCATTCAATCGCCCCTAAAATCCCTATTGGGTCTACCATTAGGCAGCATATCGCATCGCATAAGCATTTTGGGTAAAATCCCAAATACACGAGAAATACGTGAAAAACCCGACAAAACTCTTTCTATTGGACTTGAAAATTTATTGCATCCACCCTATAATCATATTGAGTCTGCCTTTGGCCACTAGCGCAAGCCCCACTGTCGATATATGGGATCTCCGATCCAACGGTCAATATGCGATTTCGGGTGGCTTAGGAATACGGAGGTTACCCACCCAAAAAGGCGTTTTTCCTCTCTCCTCTGCCAGCCACGCATCGTTCATTGTATGGGATTGGGCGGAGCCAGCCCAATACCATTTACCGCCTAAGGCCCCCCTGAAATCCCACTTATGGAACTCAAATTTTATAAATCGTGCCTATAATTGCCCTTCAGGTCTGGCTTTATCACTTCGGGTGTCTTTCCTTTGTATTTTGGATTTTACACTGAAATGCGCTTATACACAGGAAAGTCCCTTTATGGCGGAACTCAAATGTTATAAAGTTGTGCTTATAAATCCGTCGGGTCCAACATGTTATCGCCCCTTTATATTGCTGCGACGCGACATTGCGATGTGATATATCGTAATTGCGAGTCACATTGGCACGGGGATCCGTCCCTTGTATCATGCCATTGCCAATGCCAATCCACCAATATCAGTGATCGCAATCGCATTGCTCGAGGTCTGCCATCGACCACAACCCTATCTCCGACCTGATATATCGAAGATCAAAGATTGGGGGTCTCTTCCCTTTCCACTTAAGTCCGCCTCTTAAACCCTCTCCGATGCGATTTCCCTTTATAAGGGTTTTTTTCCATTTTTAGGGGATTTTGCCTCTTTTCCAAAGAACAAAAGGGCATCTTCTTTCTGTGATAACTTCTGCATCCTAAGTCCATTTTTTCCCATTCAAGTTGCAGTAGATTCAGAATGAAAAGATCTCTGCCATGGGGATATTTCCAAGAACTACCTTGGACTTTCATTTTCCTTTGTAAGGAACACTTAGACTTAAGAGTCTATCTAAAATCCATTTTGGATCGATATATTTCTCAATGTGCTTAACTTATGATCTCACAACCACATGGGCAAGTATGTGATGTTGTGCCTCATTGTATAGGTTTTATTAGGCCAAACAACTATTGTATACAAATTTCGATTGTTTTTAAAAGTTTTGGGGAGTCGATTGATTAGAAACAACAACAAAAATTAATTATAAATCTATAATAAATTTACATATATATAGTAAGCTTAGATTTTATTATTAATAGAATAAAATTTACAATATACATACTGGATTGACTTTTTACTGCCTTAGTTTGCTAGTATGAAACTAGATTATAGGCAGTAACTGAGGATCAAACATAGGTTTTTCAAAATTTGTTTGATATGCATAGTATGGCTAATGTTTTCAGTGCAAAATCTATGTAAGAATGCCATTGACATCACAATAAAAAAAATTAAAAGATGCATGAAACTATTACTAGCAAGCTAAAAAAAATGTGTTATCTGTAGCATATTCATAAAAGACAATGAAACTAGTTGTTTGGTGTGTTGCATATGTTCATCCATGATATGGAATAATATGTGCAATTCCTCCATATGGAGGAGAAGCTCATCCCTACTTTCATTGCGCTCAAACATAACTTTTCCAGAAGATTCTTAATGTGCCAATAGAGGTCGATAATATAAATTTATTCATTTTGGTAACCTTTAACGATGCCCAAATGAAGAACCCAATTTGAAACTTATGCAATAACCTCTAAATCAGAAACATTATCCCGTTCCTCAGCAACCTCTTACTTGATATCCTCAATTTCCTGCTAAAAAATCAATGGAGTATGCTCACGATACTTGTCAATAGAGGCATGAGCTTCGACTCAAGCTTGGGCATTGTTAAGGGTGACGTGGTTCGTAGTTCCCCTTTGTAACCACCCCTCCCACATTTACCCAATTTCACTGGCTTGCTAGGGTAAACATGAGAGAGTTACTATGACATGACCTAACCTCCTAGCTCTAGTTAAGGAACTGGGGCCTACAATTGACAACCAATTGACCATTCACAACATTCCACAGGGCTATAGGGACACTCAGGGGCCAAAGAACCACCCTAGATGGCAATACCCTGATCTAGAGTTCCCTTTTACACACTTTAAACCCCAACTCCGTGCACGAAAAGACATCCATCCAGTTATAGGCCCCCAGCCATATGCAAAAGCATGCTTGGGTGCAATTGTGACCCAAATTGTCCAGTTCAGAGGGTGTGATCCCGCGATTTGAGCCTAGATTCCAAGTCAACCTCTAGATCACTGCCCAAAACTTCTTGAAACTTCTTAGAATCAATAGGGACATGACAACAATACTAAACATACAAATTTGAAGGCAGAACTTGACCTAGATTTCCTTGAACATAACAAACATTTTGTCAAACACATGGAAAACAAGTAAGCTATAGGTCATGAATGAATATCTGATCATAAAAGTCTATGATTCATTTGAGAATAACTAAGAAGTCCTTATGCCCTCTCGATATAGCTGCAACAACAATTATTAGTCCATACATTCATCAACTGATCAATATCTAAACAATTCATGACAAGAGACATAGAAGATATACATCATATGAACAACATATAATCATAAAATAACCAACATATAAATTGTAACAACCCAACCATAATATCACCAACATATTGCCAAAAAATATATGTGAATCAAAATAGAAGAATAACTCTTATTATTATATTAAATGCCAACCAAGTCAGGGTCTTCGACGTACCACCTTACCATAGATTGGGCTAAAGTACCAAATCTCTCTTTCATCCAATCACCCCCACACCATATTCCAAGCATGAATGTGGAATCACATCGAATAAACCAAACAAAAACAAACCAAGGATTGTAGAGGCCAAACCATATTAACCCTCAACCAATGATTCCACCTCATGGTCGGACATCACTAACGCTAACCAAATCAGTCACTAACTAAGTTGTCCAGGGCTCCATGAATTTGTAACTCAACCCACAACCTTACAGGGCTCTAGAGTGTTTGTCCAACATGGCTCTAGGACTAGTAACTTAAAGGGCTCCAAAGATTTTATCCAACCTAGGCTCCAAGGCTAGTAACTCAACCTAGGCTATTCTGGGGCTTCCAAAGAATTCGTTCTAAACCAAAACCATAAGGAATTATGAGCACCAACTAGAAAACAATTAAGTGGAAAAACCCACAACGCCATGGCTATCCAGGAAATGGAAAGGCAAGGCTAAAACCACTATCAACCCAGGGAATCCTCTATGCCAATGATATAACATATGTAGGTTTTAACCTCATACAGAAATTACCTGCATACGAATTCTAAAACGCAGAAAATAAACAATGCGAGATCATAACACATAAACCACATATACACATATATTTTCCCCTGGATCCCAAAACTGGGACTACTAGCTTGATTTTAATGATGTTCCTTTCAATGTTACAATACATATATATACATGCCGAAGCATCCAATACCATGGACCGAAAACCATTGCGCCCAAAACCATGTGTCAAAACCATGCACAAAACCATAGGTAGGTCCCCCCACCTAATATATGGAGCTAGTCATGGAAAGAATATAATAGAACCAAACATTCTCCCACTTGTTGTTTTCTTTCCATAAGGGGCCACAGGAGACCTTAGTCATTTATCCAGCCCTGCAATGCCCATTGCTTCTCTACACCAAGAGAATTTCTCAGAGCTCGCAGATTTTGTCAATGCATATGCAGTATTCTTCGAAGTGTCCACCTTTACTAGCAACACCTTTTTGTCTTCTATCATATCCCTCACAAAGTGATGAACATCAATGTGCTTTGTCTCTGAATGATAAGAAGGGTTCTTTACTTTCACTTTGGTTGTCACAGTCTATCCTTATAGCTCCCTGTACTAACCCCATACTTGAACACAATCTCTACAACTAAACTGCTTCCTTGATTGCATGAGTGGCTGCCATGTATTCTGCCTCTGTGGTCGATAGTGCCACTACAGATTGTTTCTTACTCATCCAACTCACTGCACCTCCAAATAGGTTAAACACATACCCACTTGTAGATTTTCTCTGATCCAGATCTTCAGCCCAGTCTGCATCAACAAAGCCACGAATATCCAACACTCTGTCAAATCCTAGTCCTTGGTAGAACAAACCATAATCACTAGTGCCACGCAAATACCTGAAAATCTACTTCACTGCTATCCAATGCTCCTTCCCTGGTTTTGACATAAGCCTGCTCAATACTCCCACTGCATGTGTAATGTTTGGTTTAGTACAAACCATTGCATACATCAGGCTACTAACTACACTTGCATATGGAACATGGGACATGTCCTCTTCCTCTTTTGGTGTCTTGGGACACTATTCAACAAATAACTTCACACCTATAGGAATAGGAACCTTCACCGGTTTACTATCCTGCATATTAAACCTCTGTAGTATTGTCTCAACATAATTACTCTCGTTTAACCAGAGCTTCCTCTTTGCCTGATCTCTTTTAATTTCCATGCCCAAAATATAGTTTGCAGCACTAAGATCTTTCATGTCGAATTTGGAGGACAATTGGGTCTTTAAATCCTAGATAATTTCCTTGTTATTTCCAACCAGCAACAAAGCACCCACATACAAGACCAGATAAATAACACGGTCACCAATTATTTTAAAATACACACAGTGATCTGCATTGCTTCTGGTGAAGGCAAGTCCCTATATAAATGTATCAAATTTTCTGATACCACATCCTTGGTGATTGTTTTAACCTATACAAAGACTTCTTTAACTTGCATACTAGTTCTTTCTTACCCTTCACCACAAAGCCTTCAGGTTGCTTCATGTAGATCTCTTCTTCCAGATCCCCGTGAAGAAATATTGCCTTCACATCCATCTGTTCTACCTCAAAATCAAAAGCAACAACAATAGATAAAAGTAATCTAATAGAAGTTACCTTGGCAACAAGAGAAAAAATATCACCAAAATCAATTCTCGACACCTGGGAATAACCTTTTGCTACCAACTGAGCTTAGTATTTCTCCACCTTTCCTTCTGCATTTGTCTTCTTCTTGAACACCCATTTGTTGCCAATGGGTTTCCTTCCAGCCGACAATTCCACTAGATCCCAAGCCTCATTTTTGTGCAAAAATGCCATTTCATCAACCATGGCCTCTTTCCAGAGTTTTCCATCCTCTGAATCTATTGCTTCCTTCACAGTTCTAGGATCATCATCAGTAATAGATAAAGAAAAATTTGAGTAGAAATCATATGGTCTATACCTTTCTGGTTGCCTTCTTTCTTGAATTGACCTTCTCACAACCGGAGTTTGTGGCTCTTCATATTCTGATGCCTCTTCTGTAGGGTCTTATTCTTCCTCCTTTAGCTCAAACTTTATCTTCTCAGGTTCCTTTGATGGAACTTCATGTTTAATAACATCTTTCACCTCTCTGAACACCACATCTCGGCTGTACACAACCTTCCTTGTTACTGGGTTCCAAAGCTTATAACCCTTTAAACCATCCTTGTACCCAATAAAGATGAACTTTTCAGATTTACTATCCAACTTGGTTCTTTTCTCCTTTGGAACATGTAAATATGCATCACATCCAAATACCTGCAGATGTGAAAGAGAGGGTTTCTTACCAATCCATACCTCTTGTGGAGTCTTATCCTCCAACGCTGATGAAGGTGATCTATTGACCAAGTAACATGTTGTCTCCGCCACCTCTGCCCAAAATTCCTATCCTAACTCGGCACCTCTAAGCATGCTTCTTGCCCTTTCCATCAACTTCTTGTTCATTCTTTCTATAACTCCATTTTGCTTAGGTGTATATGGAGTAGTCTTCTGTCGTGCTATACCACACTTCTTAAATAATTCTTCAAATTCCTTACTGCAAAACTCTCCACCGTTATCTGTCCTCAGCACCTATATCTTCTTATAAGAAGAGCTTCGGCATAAATCACATAAAAAAGACCTTTGTCGACGCGTTTCTAACCAACTAGTGTGGTTCATCGTCAGGAAAAGTTGAAGAAACATATCCGGCCTAGCATGTTAAATAGACTGAGCAGAGACTCCAACGGCTAAATAATGGCTAATTTTGACTCTAGGACCCAGGTCAAAATTATATTAATAAATTATATTAGCTGTTATTTAGGCCGGATATGTTTCTTCAACTTGTCCTGACGATGAACCACATTAGTTGGTTCGAAACACGTCGACAAAGGTCTTTTTTATGTGATTTACGCCGAAGCTCCTCTTATAATTATGATGGATCACAGAAGCCTCAATTCTACAACCTTTATCTTCTTCTCTGTCTAATTTTCCACCAGAGCTTTAAATTCTTTAAACCTGTCAAAGACTTCAGATTTCTTCTTGAGGAAATATATCCATATATTACTTGGAAAGTCATCTATAAATGATACATAGTATACAAACTTACCCAGTGATGGAACCTTCATAGGTCCAGACGCATCACTGTGCACAAGATCTAATATATGTTTCGCCCTCTTACCACCAGAAGGGATGCTCACCCAATTCTACTTCCCATATACGCAATTTTCACATAAATCAAAATCAAGGGAGCTATTACTCATACCTTCTACCATACCTCTACCATGAAGTATTCGAAGACCCTTCTCTCCAATATGTCCAAGCCTTTGATGCCACAACATGGTCTTCTCTCCAGAGACCACTAGATTTTCTACTCCACTTTCAGGAACCACATAACTATTACACCCATCAACAACAGTGCTACCTTGTAGCTTGTGCAGAGTTCCAATCCAAACTCCCTGCATCAATACCATTGCTCCCTGAACCATCTTGTAAGTATCTTTCTCGAACACTGGTTTTACACCTGCATCATCTAGCTTGCTTACAGAGATCAGATTTCTGGCCAATGCAGGAATATGTAGAACACTCGAAAGTGTTCTAATCCTTCCACCTTGCAACTTCAACTTAATTTTCCACGACCAACAATTCTAGCCTTCCTGTCATCCCCCAAGAAGACATCACCACCACCATATTTCTCATACTTGCAGAACCACTCTCTATGAGGAGTGAAGTGAAAGGATACACCTAAGTCAATCAACCATGCCTCATGATCTACATGTGTACTTGAAGAAGCCAAGTACACATCCCCACCTTCATCTGAGGTGTTTTTCACCTCTACAGAAGAAGCATCATCGTATCCCTTTCCTTGTCAGGAAATTTAGATTTATAGTCCCTTTTGTAGTGCCCTTCCTTTCCACATTTCTAGCACACCACCTTTACAAGTTTTCCTAGAGATTTAGATCTTCCTCTAGATTTAGATCTCCCACTCAATGAATTATTTTTGTTTCTGTTCTGGGACCATCCTTGTACAGACAAGGAATCACCATTCTGGCTCTCCATATTTTTCTATCTCATCTCCTCCGTCAGCAAGGATGAGACTATTTCATCAAACTGTAAGGCATTTGCATTGCTACCTATTACAATAACCAGACTATCCCATGAACCTAGTAGAGAACACAACAAACTAATGCACTTATCTTCATTTGAAATTTCAATATCAACAGACAATAACTAACTTACCATAGTATTAAATGCATTCAGATGCTCTGTCACCAAGTCTCCATCTTTCATCCTCAGGTTATACAAATTTTTCGATAAGAACAATTGATTCACCAGAGACTTAGATTGGTACAAAGTCCCTAACTTGTCCCACAAAGCCTTCGTCGTAGCTTCCCATGATACATTCAGTGATACTGAATCTGAGATACACAATCATATTGTTCTCTTTGCCTTTCGATCCAACTTCTTCCCTTCTTCATCGGACACTCCCGTTGGTTTATTACCTAGATCTACTACGATCCATTGATATTTATCCACCAATAGATCCTCCATCTTGAGTTTCCATAACTCAAAACTCTGACCATTAAATTTCTCAATCTCTATCTTTCCACTGCTCGCCATCTTCTTTCACCACCAGAATCGATCCTGCAGATCTCCCACTGAACAGGGTCTACCACAGGCCCAAGTGAAACCCCTCAGCAATAAAGGAATCCCCTTGAAGCCAAAATCGCTCTGATACCAAATGTAGGTTTTAACCCCATACAAAAATTACCTACATACAAATTCTAAACACAGAAAATAAACAATGCGAAAGCATAACACATAAACCACATATACACAAAGATTTTCCCTTAGATCCCAAAACTAGGACTACCAGATTGATTTTTCATTATGTTCCTTTCAATGTTACAATACATATATATACATGTTGAAGCATCCAATACCATGGACTAAAATCCATCGCGCCCAAAACCATGTGCAAAAACAATGCACAAAGCCATAGGCAGGTCTGCCAAGCTAATATAGGGAGTTAGTCGTAGAAAGAATATAACACAACCCAACAACATAACCATATAATCACATGCATATACCATGCATCCATAAATCAATAAGGAGATCATACATGCAACCTGTTAGCTACAAAGAAATCAGGTTGTAGCTGTTGATTTCGATCTTCCCTTGTGTTTTCCTTCTTTCCCTTGCCTTCTTTCTCCAAATCCAATGTATGCAAAAATGCTCCAATAATGCTCCAAGATTAAATCTCTAATGTGCAAGAGTGTGAGAGAATATAAGAGAGCTCCAAGCTAAAACTGACAAAAGGTTATGAACTGATCCTCATAAGTCTTTTTATCATTGAGGCCTCTATTTTCTTCAGTTTCCTTCATTTTTCCTCCAATTTCCTCATGGAAATATGTGACCTTTCGTCTCCATTTTCTCCTATTTTCATTTATTTCAAAAATAGAATGCAAATTATTGTCCTTTACCTTTTCCAATGTCTTTGCTAATTTCCATATCCATTAATTAATCACAAGTGATCTCCATCACTATCTTTTTCCCAACATTCAGCTTGGAATACATGTCCCATAACCTTGATCTTATTTTTTTTATTTACATAGGAAATCAACTAGGGGTTGTTACACCCTCCTCGAATGAGCCCACTTGTGAGACATAGAAATACACTAGGGGAAACCACATTGCAAACAAGTGGGGGAAATAAGCCAACTAGAAAGGGGGTGAATGGATATGCAACAAGGATCCCTGGAAGTAGGAGACTACACTTGGCACGATAATGGAGAATGCCCAGAGGTGGAGGTTAGACGACTTCAAAAAGTAAAAATCTCCTAAGAATATAGAAATACATAATGATGTTCAACAAAATACAAGATAGAACCAAGAGAGAATTAGACTATTTACTTGAAGCATAATATACCTTGTAGTGGAGTGGTAAGGGGGTGACTACGCCAACTTCACCGAAAGAATGACACTATTAAAGTCCCCTTGCAACTTGAGGGCTTGTGAGGACAAGGGAGATAGGCTTGAAGATCAATGCAAGAAAAGAGAACAGACTAGATGAGGAGGGTTTCATCCTTTCATCTACCTTGTGCCAATAAGAAGATAGGTAAAAACACTTAAAAACTAAATGATACTAAATTGTCCTCCAAAATTATCCTTTTTTCTGGCGTTAAATTTTCCCAGACAACAAAAAATCATTGGAATTCGACCCTTTTTTTTCAAAAAATATGACAGTAGAAGTGTTTATGATGGTGGAAATGTATTCAACACTGTCAAATACCAAAGCACCCAAAATACCAAAGCTTGACAGTTGTAACTTGGACTTACAAAAAATTCTGACAAATTTTATCAAAATCGTGCCGAAATTTCCATGGCTTTTTTGAGAAAAATTGATGATGCCTTATAAATATAATAATAATCCCTTCATTCTGTTACTTTTATGTATGCCAATCATAATAAATGGATGCCTTGTTCTCATAATTTGAGTCAAATTAACTACACAAATTTTTGGTTTATAGCATTTTCTTCCCATTTGTATGCCAAGGCACTCTTGAGCCTAGTATGGAAGATATGTTGTAATGTCTTATCCTATCCTAAAAATAAAATAAAAAATAAAATTAATAATGTGAAACATTTTTACTTGGTCAAAATAATAAAAAAATAACATTGAAATAAAAATTAACTTCATGGTACTTAGCCATGGTATGAGAGCCCATGGTATTGAACCATGGTATTCATGTGGAATATAACCTATTTCAAGGGGTAAATTAAACCAACCTAGATCCATCTTAACTCCCATCTACTAAGCTCTAAGATGGATCAAATCTCTTTTCACTCTAAAAGAGGTTTGCATCTCAGGAGATTTGATTCCTCTCAACCCTTGGTAGATCCAAAGTTAAGATGTATCTAAGTTGGTTATTATTACAAATTCGATTTTTATTATGAGAGAGAATAATCATTTAATCAAAACTAAGACCGTGAAATCTATAAATATATAATACCAAATCATCAATTAATGGTAAATAATGATATTTGAAAAAAAATGCACTTGGTTCTAAGTGAATCTTATAATGTTTTAGTTTTTTTAGCATTTTGGTTAATTTTGTTCAAAATTTAAGAGGGATGTGTGAGATTTGTAGACAAAACACATAACATATTTATATATTTTAAATACAATTTAATTAACAAAAAATTACAATGTTATGAATAGTTGAATAACTAAATTTTGACAAAAAAAAAAAATTTAAAACATAAAATAATATACTACACCTAATATTATTTTTTAGTAACATAGAAAATATAGAACATTACGCTAAGATAATTTATAAGTTTTTTATTTAATATTATTTTCCATTGACATTGAAAATATATAACATCATCATAAGAGAATTACATTGCTTCTATTTGGCTAAGAGCTTCTCAAACCAAAGGAAACGACCCAAGACTCAAAGCCTACCGCTTAAGGCAGGGAATTGCAAATGACCTAATTTTCCTTGAATAATGTGATGAGGTCAACTTACATTAACAACAGTAAATAACTATCTGCACTAATTTAATTTGACAAACTAAATTATAATAAATTTTTTATAATGTTAAAAAAACATATAATTATAAAATTTTATTAGATAGTTAGAAAAAATTATTATCAAATTTTTTAAAATAATTAATTTTTTTTTTTTTATTCTCCTAATTGATAAAATTTTAAACATATTTAACTTCCTAATAAATATTTTTGTAATACTACTTAGTGGTTTTGTGATGAACTTGCTAATAATAGTTTTTTGCAATGAAACTGTTGCCAAAAATGTTCAATTACAACAACGAAATTATAGTTGATATATAATATAAGATATATATATATAATATTTTTGTAATATGGGAAAAGGAGACGTTAAAAGCTTTGTGAGGGTTGGTTACAATGCATATGTGAGGGATCAAATTAGCTCGTGTATTGCGAGGATACGTGGGGTGTGGGCGCAGGGGCAAAGTCACGGGCATTGTGAGGATTGGTTGGCCCACGGATGGATGGGTGAGAATAAGGGCAAGAGGGAGGGCTACCTAACCAACATGATGAAGTAGGGTTGGTTGGAAAAAAAGTGACCACATGATGGGCATATGAATATGATTATCAAAGCTTTGAAGGGATGTTTTTGGTATAGTTAGTTGTATATTTGGTGTGGTCATATTCTTAAATGAGGGGATGCATGTACTTGTTTTATGGACTTAAAGGTAATATTATTTATTTTTTAAATAAAATGGTTTAAAATTCATGTTTAATATTTTCAAAAAAATAAATTGATTTTGCAATTTAAGAATAATTAATGTTAATTAAATAATAATAATAATAAAAAGTTTTTATTATAATTATAAAAAATATATCTTATTCTATAAGGAGTTGTCTAAGGAATTGTTTGGAGGACTAAAAGTGGCAATTTGTAGATGCAGTGTTTGAATCATGTTTTTTATGGTGGAAATAGATTTAGTATCATCGAAAACTTCATTTTGTAGATGCAGTGTTTGAATCATGTTTTTTATGGTGGAAATAGGTTCAGTATCATCGAAAACCTCTAAAATACTTAAAATTATGAAGTTTAACGACTTTTACTTAAATTTACAAAAATCCCTACCCGATTTTTTCAAAATATAACCCAAATTTCCATAACTTTCAGAACAAAAAACATAATCATTAAACTACATTCTTTCAAAATATAATTGAAATTTCCATAACTTTCAAAAAAAACATAATCATTAGACTACATCATTATGTAAAATTACTAAAATAAAATTCGTAACTCCTTAAACTTTATTAATTATGTTGACTCTAGCTAAAAAATTATTTGAAAATCAATTTAAATTACCTCCCAAAATTCAGTGTTATTTTACATAATAAGTATCCAATTTTTCGTTCTCATAATGATTTGGTGAATATTGGAATATATAAACAATTTTTTCAAACTATTTATTATATAAAATTAAATCAATTAACCATTAAAAAAATTATAAAACAATTCTACACTAAATGCAATTACATTATAAAATAAAATTTAAATAAAAATAAAAATAATAACTTTTTAACCATCATTAAAACTATATTCACTTCGCGCCAATTAAATTATATAAACAAAATTCTAATATAAATCTTTATATTTAAAATGTCACATCATATTTTATCACATATATCGTAACTTAAAAAGCGATTTGCCGGAAATATATTCTAACTAATTCGACTTTGATTCTCCACCTAACATTCTAGAACTCACCGTGCTTTTAACTTTGAAATCTTACCGCCCATATAAATATAATCAAAATTAATTCCATCCGCATCCGTACATATTGTTTCATATTAATGAAAATTTAATTATTATAAAGGTTAGGTTGTTACATAGTGAATAAATAAAATTTATTATTCAAAATATGGGTATTAATATCTTATATTATTTTAATTAATAGTTGAAAAAGTAATTTTTTTTTTCACTTTAAAAAAGGTTTACATCTCAAGGGATTTGATGGATCTAGGATAGTTTAATTCTTTTTTTAAATAGTCTATATTCCACATGAATATTATGGGTCATTTTTATTTTTGTTTTATTTTTATAGTGTTATTTTTATAGTGTTATTTTTTTTTTTAATTTTATTCTACTTAGTTAAAAAATTTACATTACATTACAACATCATTTTTATTATTTATAGTATACTCATAGATATGTATAAATTTAGGGTTTTAGGATTGAAAGCTATATAGTGGTTAAGAATATGTGTTTCCTTGTAAAGATTAGGGTTTATAGATTCAAAAGATATTAGAGTATCTATACCTCCATACACTAGTTTGACCATGATCTTTTTTTCTTTTTTTGTCATTCAAAAATGCTTTCATTAGATTTTCAAGAAGGCATAGCTTACACAATTAGTCCCAACAATACCTGCTCTCTCATTTTGACTAGACTTTTTGAGATTGGGTATTGGAGTATACCAAAGAAGACATTAAAACCATTATTTCTGGAAGGCATCCAAGCCTTATCATACAAGAAATAAACAAAAAGGAAACCCGAACTAACAACAACATATCAAGGAAGGGGATGGAGGGGGGTAGTACAGGGGGAGCTACAAAATAACCAACACATTCATGCATATGGAAATCAATGTGTTCCACACGCACTTCCAAGTTGTGAAGGTGGTCATTGGTGCGACGGTGGCTGTGACAGAGCTTGTCCAACTATTACAGAATTTCATTCTGCTATACTATATATCATTAAAATAGGCCATGATTTGTTGCGGTCTTCATACCTGTGGTCCCTGAGAATTTCCATATTGATTTGTAGGTTCCAAAGCTGATCAACAACGGATTCCATGGTAGCAGGTGCCACTACATGGTCTGGAGAGCGGGCTGGAGAAATGGCTTCAGCATCCTCGACTTCTCGATTGGCCGAATTGGCAAAGGACAAGCTATGGCATGGCTCAGGATGCCCTACCTTGGCATGTTGCCCCCCTCGCAGCAAGGACAACCCCAATGGCGAGGCATAGTGAAATTGGCAAGGTCAGACTGCCAGATGAGAAGACCAACTGAGGGTGAACTTTCACAACAACTATAATAAACAATGAAATGACTTGGACCAAGATATTATTGCGCCGAGTGAGTGTGCATCATTGCTCCAACCCCACGAGCTATGAAATAGGGAGGGCAAGAAACTGCCCAAACCAAAGAGAAAATATGAACTCCCCCCCCCCAACCACCCTTTTAAACCATGAAACAAGATTGTACAACTCCAATTTCCCTGAGGGGAAAATTCATTGACGCAAACCCAAAAGGAGATCGCAGACCAACAACAAGCCTGACTGGAGACCAGGGTGACAACCCCACACTAGTAAAATCTAGATAGAAATGCCAACGAATGCACACAATCAGAGAGGCAAGCCTTAAACCATAGTGGTATGCATAGGAAATCGAGCACACAAAGAGCTTACCCCACACAGAAGATGGGAATTCCAGGAAATTCATTTTTTGTGGCATGAGTCTGTAACGGGCTAGGGCATGGAGGTACCTCAAGTCCCCGTCTGTTCGAGTGCCTGGATCCTAGGGGAAAACCAGAACCCATCCCACACCAAAGTGCCTCTGTCCTCCACTTTTCCTCTCAACTAAGGCTGAAACCCCAGTGAGCCTCCATGGAGCTAGACCCGCACACCTCTATACTCCTCCCAACCAAAATTCATCGCTCAAGCTTCCAAACTAAAACAATACACTAGCCAACCCATGAATTTAACAACAGATTGAGCAGGATCACACATCACACAGAGGAATTGAATGCTAGGATCATGCATGAGCATGGAGTTTATGAGATCATGGAGAGAGGGCAGGCCTCAATGGCCTCATATGCGTCAGGTGTCCAATTGATTGATCACCCCCATCGAGGGTAGTTTGACCATGATCTTAAAATTAAATTATTATTATATTATTATTAACAAGGCTAAAATCCATTATAACATTATACTCAATAGAAACTCTACATATTATTTTAATACAAATATAATTTTACTAACCCTAATGGGGGTGTTGGAAAGTGTGTGAAGGAGGAAGGGGAGAAGGATAGCCACCTTTCAATCATCCCAAGCATTAAAGAGGGGGATGTTGTGGCCAACCAACCCCATGCACTCGCACATATTCATGAGTTATGATGACGCAAAGCATTAAACAGAAACATTTGCGACCAACTTGTCTTCTTGGTGTTGTTGGAGGCAATCTGTAGTTATTTGGAGACTCCACTATATCATTAGGATGTTTGCGGGATTTTTCTTCACCTATGTCCACACATTTGATTCACTAGTTGAGGAATGTCCAACCCTTGTGATCTAGTCGTCCATTTCTCATGCTATATTTCTAGTTGGACACTCTACAAACCTCAACCGTCTACAGGGGTGAATGCAGTTGGTTTGTCAGCTTGTTAGCATGATGGTTAGTACTAAAATTCTTCTAGCGTCTCCTAGAAATCATCCCATCCAAGCTCATTGATAGTGATTCTAACTTATGACTCTTCCAATTGGTTTTTTATTTGAAGTTTTATGGTTTTAGTTTTCTAGTTCAAGAAATTGGTTTCGATCCTATGGTTAGAGATGAAGACTTGTTGTATCTTTTGGGGAGGGGACCCAACATTTCTCCATCCCAAGGAGGGCCCCCTATTAAATAGTTATGCTTCCAACACTTCCCTATGGTTCCCTTGGCTTCTACTATACTTTCCACCCCCACCCTTGAAGCTCTCCACTTTGTCGGCTTCACATTGGTCTCCCCTTGGCCTTCAATCCACCAACCTTATCCTATCTCCTAGGTCTCATATAAAAAGGAACTTACTTCTCTCTATTACCATACCATAACTATGCATGCACTTGAGGCATGGCTCTGGTAACCGAGGTCCGACTGGCAGGCCTCAAGCCCAGTCTTAGGCTCAATTTGATGTGTATCTTTACCATTCATTACCCCCACTAATTTAGCATGAAATCTAATTACTTGAAACTTCAATAGTTCGTGATAAGAATGCTCACTCCAACTCTAATATTTACATCGATCTTGTTGATTGGGTTTTGGACCCTGAAGACACCATGGGTTGTAGTAATCAATAATTCCACTTCATAACTTTGTACTAGAAGATGAAAATAATGCTGGTTCATGTCACCTAGAAGAAGTAGAAAGACCACAATGAAATCATTATTCACCTCAATGATATCTATTGTGTCCAAAAGCATCTGCACCCTTTTTTGGTCATCTGGGATTCTCAGTTGGTGCATATAGAGACACATCTTTGGTGTGGGAGACAAAACTCACTAGGTTTGAACACACAAGATCTCCCCCTTGGAACATCTTCTGAAGAAGGACGAAAACCCATTCCTTATAATTTTATTCTTATCTTTTGTGAATTTCATTTTACAATTTTCTATGACGTACAACTCTAGTTTTCTTTTTCTATCTAGTTGTTATTTTGTAAGTTATATTCTAGCATATCTAGACTTCTGTCATGGTTTAGAGATAGTTATGTAGTAGCTGTAATATGGGTAATTTTGATAAATAGAAGAAGTTTGCAATACCTTTACTATTGTTGGTCTGATTTCCCTTATGGCAAGCCACGATAATAAGATTACTATTTTTATATGACTAAATTATGAATCAATAAAAATCCAAAATTAACTTTATATTATATTATATATATATAATATATATTATATATATATATAGATAATTTTATTGAAAATATTTTTTTCCTTTAGTTGATTATTTATTTATTCTATTAATTAAATTTTATAGAAAACATTATATTTAATAATATATATTATATAATATAATTATATATATATTTATTTTAAATAAAAAAAAAACGGTTATGCTTTTTCTATAAATTTCTGTTTATTTTGAAGGCTAGAACCTTTTACATATTCAACAAGATCTTCATATACTAAAATCAAAAGAGTCCAAAAAGGATGTGATTTCTTCCTATGATGTCTATATATTGCACTTTTGAGCTAACATTGCCTATAAATCCTCCAAAAAACTCCTAAAATTACTACATACTTGCAATACATGAATTAACACAAAAAATAAACTAGGTTGCATAGTTTGATCTAGATTTAGGGTTAAATTCTTAATTTTCCTCTTCTTGCTACCTTGCCTACAATGGAGCAGATTCCTGGACTTCTTCCACCACCTCATCCTCCCTCCGTAGCAGGTCTTCGGTCGTGACCTAAGGAGCCTCTATCTCCACGCTCTCGTTCTCTTCCTCTCTTTTTTCTACTGCACCATTCCCACTCGATGATTCCATTTTGGTCAAACAAAGCTCAAGAATTTCATTATTTTTTCGCAGCCTATCTATCTTGGTCTACAGTAGGCAAGTTTTTTTATTTAAGAGCACTAATTAAACATGAAAATCGGAAGCCCCCATTCCCCCTTCCTGGTTAATGAAGTAAAAATGTATTCCATTATCACCGTGAGGTAATCCAAATGTTTTCTAAATTATTCCTTCTGAGAGTTGGATGACCTTTCCATCATGAAGCCAAATCCACAATCCTTTTTACCTGTATAAGCTTTAATGAACCAATCCCAAACTGTTATTAACATGGTGTTGGATGATGATGTCTTATAACCAAAAAACTTTTCCCCCATCGATTCAATATTTTTCTTGCCAATTTGAATGAAATTAAATACCCTATATAGTCTTAGACTCAGACATTTGATTTCTATATTAAATTCACTGTAAATTCCTCCCATTTCCATTAAAATTCAATACCCCAAGCACACATTCCTCTCCTTAGAATTGGAATTAACATTCATTTGCATCATCTCACATTTATTGTAGATATGAACTAACATTCATCTATCTCTGGCCTTGCATGAGAACACATGGTTTGGCCAGGTGGACACACAGTCCCAGATCCCATCGAAATGGAATGGCTATAAGAATGTTGTGGAAAGAGAAAAGGAATTCAAAATACACAGTTTTGGTCAGGCATTAGGTTGTCAAACTGACACCCAGATTATTTCACCTTTATTACTACTTAAAGTGTTAAAGAATTTATACTCCAATTTATGCCTTGGATTTTCATGGTAATTATTTATACACACCACTTATATCGTCTTGAGCCAAGATCTGTCGTTCTAAGGAAGCACCCTTATTTTCTAGCGCATTTGCTTTTGAGTTGAGGTGCTACTTGACATGGTAGAACTCAACAATCTTAAAATTTGATATTTGTAAGATTATTCTTTTCAGGACAGAGGAATGGACCCAATTCAAATTCTCTTCGGGTTTACAAACCTATTGGAATACAATCATCGAGTCTCCATATATTGAATTATCAAATTCTTCTTGAGATAGCCAATTCTAACTCTTGCCACAAAACTAAAAATTCAACTTGACTATTAATAAACCTTACCAAAATCTAATGTGTATTATATCTATATTTCTTCATCCAGGTAAAAAAAACTCCTTATTTTAAAAAAAAATCTTATTAATATGTTTCTTATACCTTAAAAATATAAATGAAAATGAAGTGTCAATTACATATATACTAGAGGCCCCAACTTGTGCCGTGAGAACCACATACGATATATTTTAAATATTTATTAGTATGTTTCTTATTACTTAAAAGCATGAATGAGGTGTAAATTGAATAGCAAAGGGCCCAACTTATGATCTCACAATCACATGGTCACATGGGAAAGAGCGTAATGTGGTGCCTTATTGTTTAGGTTTTATTAGGGAAACAACCATTCTATACAATTTTTGAATAATCAAATCCTATTCCATAAGATTTGATCGATTATAGAAGTTTTGAGTAATTAAATTAATAAATATTATATAATATTTATAAATTATTATATTATATATAATAGTTTATTAATTTTTTTATTAAAATACATATATACACGCTAACTGTTTATACCAGCATACAAATACCTAAGCGTCTTTATTATGATCATGTCTTGTAGACACATACGGACTTTTGAAGGTTTTGCTAGTATTTTCTAGTTTTTTGAAGGTATTTGTTTTGGCTTTGATTGATCTTCTTCAACTACGACTTTCACATTTCAGGAATTCAAAGCTTCATACATATCACTGGAGGATGGGTGTTGATTAGATTAAAAATTGTTGGAATAAGGCCTCTTAAATGGATGACTTTTGAGCTCCCTTGAAACTCGTTTAAATGCTTGGTCTTCATCATTACTTTGAGAATATGGAGGGATATAAGAAAATTGAGATACCATAGCTTTCAAATAGCTTTTTGCAAAATGCCCATTTCATGAAAAAATTGCATTTAAAAGAAACTTGCTTATAATGCAAACCCTGAAGATGGGACCAACCCTCCAAGTCAAGCTAAATCACTCAGGGAGTCCTTTTGCAAAATCCATTTAAACACAAAATTTGGAACAATAGAAATTATTGTGCTTACCCTTAGAACTAGCAATGTTGCAGCGTGATTTGTCAATTGTGGCTTTGAAAATACGATTGTTGTAGAAAAAAAGAAAATGATATGACAATCTAATTTAGACAAACGTAGAAAATATTGCCATGGAAGGATTAAAATCCATAGTCTAGTGATTGAGAAACATTCCCCTTGAACCCATGAACTAAGGCCTAGATCTATAGATTAGATCCATGTCCTCCTTGCATTCAAAACAAAAGAAAAAATAACGTTTTCAAAAATATAAAGTGTTGATGGCCTCATGATTTTCCAAATTGATAGAGATATGTTCTAAACAAAGATATAACTAGGCCAAAGTCTATTAAACTTACCAATCAACCACCTCTCCTTAGTGGAATTAACATTCTTCTACACAAATGGACCAAATCCCAAAACTAGAGAAGGAATTGTATCTGTCCTTTTTATAAATATACTTTGGGAACGAGGGCCACGACCATCCACATTGGGGTTGGAAATACCACCCATTGTACTAGTAATGAACTCAACAACTTGTTTTCTTTAATTAGGAGCAATAGAAAAAACACCACCAGGTCTTAAAAAATGACTCAATTCTATCCCCACAGGGACTTCACTGGGGGAAAAATACCATACCACGTGCATTCATATTGGGGGATATATATTGAGGAAAACATGACATAATATGTTGAGCATATAATAGGGGGAAAAGGGATTTTATATTGGAAGGTATAAAAAATGGAGCTCAAATTTAATGAAAAATATAAAGGGGTATAAAAAATGATAATGAAAAAATGGACACCTACAATATCTAGTGAATGTAGGGGTTTTTTAAATTGGGAAGGTCTATTAGGTTCATATTGGTAGGGGGTTAAATAATGTGATTTCTAGAGGTATTTTCCAATATCTAGTCGAATTAAGGGTATTGTTTAGTATTCCATGAGCGCACGTGCTATGTCAAAGTTTCAATGAGTGAAGCCCCCGTGGGTATCCCATATCCAAATTAGAGATGGATTCGACCCTTTTGAAAAATCTATTTTTTTGCACCTTTCTCACCAATGATTTTTATAGATATGATTAAATAATTCAATAATTTTTCTTTAGGATTGGAAGTCACAACAACCTATGATGAAGCTAGGGCAATAAATGTAGAAATTCCTGCAAATTCTCTACAAATCTACCTCTGAGATCTATGTAGAAAATCTGATTGTAGATTAACTCGATAATGAAATATACCAAAGCAAAATACTATAATCTACTTCTACTATCAAACTTGCGGAAGCTTAAAGATCGAGTTGAATCAGAGTTGAACACATATAACCATAAGAAGAAGAATCAATACACATGAAACACAGAAAATACTCATGGGAAAGCCTCAGCTAAAAACCCCACTATCTGTATTATCATACAAGGTGGAAATACATAGGAATTATACAAAGCCTTAGCTCTCACAGCTATCCATCTCTCAGTACAATCCTCCTAGATGATCACAGGCAATCAAAGCTTCTCACAAGCCTTCTCTTCTACCCTCCAAGCTCCTATTTCCTTACGCAGTTTCTCCTGGGTGATCCTCCTGTTACCAAGTGTAACACTGATCTCTCACATTGATCTCACACCCTGTAAAACTGCACAATCCTACTACATGCATGAGTTTCCTTTATAGGAGAAAACATGCAACTGATAGTACATTGTCCTTGACATTTAGCTCAACTAGGTCTTTCTCTG
>APFE030720965.1:61029-82529 GCA_000404065.3 Pinus taeda | reverse complement strand
TTTGGGCTATTTTCCTTGTAAAAGGAGGCTCGGTTCAACTTGTTTTCCATTAGCTTTTCCTAGTTTCTTAGAATCCTACTCGTGTCTACGCAGGATTCTCTTTTGGACGTTGTCTGCTCTTTTTTTGCAGACCCTAAGTCTTTGTTTCAACAAATCCATCACCTGTATGCCATCCTCTAATGGTTCCCGGGAGATGTGCGCTCTTTGGTCGGCCCGTATGCCCTGCCTCTAAAGAGATTTCGGTGAGCGGTTATTCTAAATTGTAATCTTCTCCTGTCATCCATTTGGAATTGACGTGTTGGCTCTTTGCCATTCGGTTGAGGGTGTTTGCGCTGATTTTTCGTATTAACTAGCTGAGACTTTCTTCTTTTACCTTCTTCAAGGCAAAGAATGATTCTTTCTGTAATGCTTTGCATATGCTATGTAACTAACTATTTTTATCAATAGATAGTTCGAGATTTAAAAAAAATAAATAAATAAATAAATAAATAAAATAAAATAAAATAATAAATAAATAAAAAAATGTCATCTCCCTTCAAAAGCAATGTTGTTTTTAATAATGGAGTTGTGGAAACTATTGTAAAATTGTTGTCGATTCCCAAATGGCATCATTATGATGCATATCCTTCCACTATATCAAGAACTCTTGAGTAATGCATTGGTGTATTCAACTTTCTCATTCAATTGAATACACCAATTGAATCAAAATGATGCTAGTTGATGTATTGCTTCGTTCTATTTTTAGCCATGTCTAGATAGTCCTTAAGTGTGAGAATAATGAATACTTTAGCATTAAGTGTATGGTTCACTTCTAGAACCTTGGATATTCCTAGTAATTATGAAACCATTTAGAGGGGCATTTGTTACAGATCCATTTGGGAAAATCAATCCCATCATCCAGATAAGTGTTTTAAGGCTCATCAAACCCTAATTTTAGTTGCTACATGACCTAAACAAGTAACCCCTTTGAATGCCTCCTTCCTGGATAGTTCCATGACTTGAAGACATCTAGAAATGGCCTCTAGAGGGACCAACGCAGGTCATCCCATGTAAGGGTGCACTGTAGAGCAATTAAGTTCATGCCAGGGTGCTTTGTAGAGAACTTAGGCTTCCTTTCATCTAAGTTGGGTGAGTTTGAGCGAAATTCACATAGGGTTTTGGGAATATTCTTATCTTTGGAGTCATCTAGAAGGTTCCCTCACTTATCAACTCCTATGAGCCCAAAAATGGATGAGGAATGAGTTAAGATGCATCTTATCCTCTCATCCCTTCCTCCATGGAACTAATTCTAAGTATGGAAGGCCATTCAATGCCACCATTTATGACAAAACCTCCTTCATCTCCTTATAAATTGACCACTCATATAAGTGATCAGGAGCTGGATTATGTTGAATTGTAAGGAGAAAATGTTGCTATGAGAATTGGCTTTGAAGCAAGTATTATAATGCTACAAGTTTGTCATGCTTTTGATGTGATGTGGATGGAACCAAAGCTAGAGGGTGACTTCGAATCAGACTTGATGGTTGTAATTCCTTCTTCTATTCAATAAAGTATTTGAACATTTTTCCCATATGCTTATCTTGTTATATGATGCTTATATGTGTGAATGTATCTGATTCTGTTTACTTGTATTCAATAGATCTTTTGCTTTGATCTGTTCTTTGTCTTCTGTTGATGTTTACAGGTACTTCTCAAGCATATTAAGAATGAGAAGGAGCGACAGGATTGATACAAAGGAGACGAGAGGAAAGCGGAACTACAAGTAGGTCTTCTCATCTTCTCATCTTATCTGTTGCTTATAGGAAAATACTAAAATACTTTAAATTGTTGTTCTAAAAATGGCTACTTATCTAGGGAATTAGTATTTATCTATAGATACCAAATTCTCCAAAACAGCTTTGACCCATAAACAATTTCATATGGTTACATTTTGGTAGCATTATGATAAGTGGTATTGTATTTTTGAGCCCTCAAACTGTTCCTTTTATTATCCCTTTTCCCAAACCCGAGACTACTTTAACTACTTTATGTTATTCCTTTTTTTGACCATATCCTATTCATTATCATTTTTTTATTAAGGGTTGGCAATGCTTATAAACCATGTTATTCAAATGATAATTTATACTATTAAGTAGTCTCTACCTAATTTTGGGTTGCTTATGTGTTGGCTTAGAGAGATATGTTGGATTGGTTGCATATTATCGAAGAGCACATGATTTTGGGTATGATATTACTCCGATGTTGTTACCTGTTGTTATCACTCCAATATTTCTCTAGAGTGTTGGAGAAAGAAATTATTAGAGGCAACCACAAACCAAATTTGGAGATTAGGATCTAGCCTTCCTAATTCTCAGAGAGGGCTCTCTCTTTTTTATTTAACTTTGTTTAGTTATTTGATTTTAGGCTAGTTATGATTGTGCTTGGGTTTTGATTTAGATTTGGTCGTGGGATCACCTACTTAGATGAAAAGAGGGATGTCTTTTACCATTGGGCTATGGGGTTAAATTTCAAGCAAACAGGATTGGATCAAGTTCTAAAAAAATTGTCTATAGGGAAAGATAGCAGAGTTACTTCAGATCTCAAGCCTGGATGGTGAAGTGGTTTTCAATCAAATCCAAAGAGCAATTAAGGGTTCCTTAGGCCAGATTATGAAGAAAATGAAAGAGGTCAACCAGGATGGGAGATCAATTAAGGATTCTCAGATCCAGATATCAAAAGAAAACATGTAAATGACTAACTGTTGAAAATAGAGTGTACTTAAACAAATTCTGAGATAAATTTCCTGTTAATTCATTCAACTTTAGATAACATTTAAGTTTGTGAAAAACATAAGAAAATACTTCATTGCAATAGCTCTACACATGAATCTTGTAATGCAATCTCTTTATTACTTGCTCCAGTCTGCTGACTTGAAAATTAGTACAATAACCCTTAGGTTTATGATCAAAATAACTTTACAAATGTATAGAAATCCACCTCAATACTTCGAATTATGAAGTATTTATACAAAAATAATTTACAAAATATCCCAAACTGTCTTGGGAACTAATCTAAGAGAAAGAAAAATATTCATGCAAGAAGATAGAGACAGTTATTGAACCGTTGTTTGTTGTCCCTGTTTATTAGGTTTGTTGTCTTAAATCTTTGATATTTTGACTTTTAATCTTTGCTTTGTTGTTTGGTCTTCACACTGGATGTTCTATTTACTCTGGCCTTTCAATTGATACACTTTCACCTGATACACTTTGACATGGCTGACCTGTCGTTATCCTTTTAATGTGCCTTTTTACTCTTACTAGACATTTTTACCTTTTGACTTTCTACAATAAGTCATTTAATTTCTCCCATGTTTCGACATCTGGTAATTGGATATTTAGAATCTTCCTGTAAATCGCATATGCCTTTGTATACTTGGTAAAATTAGGCTTATTCACAAAAAGGTGTGTTACCTCATGCTGGAGGTAAAACAAATTCTCAAAAGTTTGGTACAAGACCTTGCCAGTAGGTATGCCCTTCATGGATGAAGTATTCACTTGACCTCCGGAAACTTCTCTAATTTTTCTATTGTAGTCCTCCTGTGTCATCATCTTATCATTTATTACTAAAGGATTTGGTAAATCCTTTTGCCTAAAAATTTCAAATTTAACCATGAATCTATCAATGGCCAGTTGCATGGTTTGGCACTTATCTTCCAGGTTTAACATTAAATTCCTCTTGGTGAGGACCCTTTTCACTTCTAAAATCGTACCTGTTTTGTCAGGTATCTCTAATTCCTGCAACTCATACTTGTTTTTGGAGTTGAGGAAGTGAATAATCCTTGTAGCTTCCTCTGGCATTCTCCAAGTTCTACTTTTACTCTCTGTATGGCTTCTATAGCTTGTTTTATCAAATCAATCTGCCAAAAAATTACTTGGATGGATGTCCAAATATCATTGACAGAGTCAATGACATTTGCCCACAAATGTTCATTAGCCTGACCTAGGGGTTCCTTCAATGTCAGTTCCTTCTCGAGGCTTTTTATTCTTTCATTCATCCTGGTGGCTTTCTGCACTTCTTCCTTGTGCATAATCTGGGAAAGCTTGTAATTAGTCTCCAGACTAATCACCTTCTCCTTGAGCTTGTTCATTTCAGTGGTCTGAATGGACATGTTTTCCGTTGCTTTGACCAATTGGCTTGCATCATCACCTGTACCCTATTGTTGTAGACCGTGTTGCTGATGTAGACAGTGTAGAAATTGGTACTGTTGTAGCCATTGGAGCTGTAGGAGCTAAGGATGCTGCCAAAGTAGAAGGTACTGCAGTGCTTACTGTTGGGATAACAGTGGCAGGGGCAATCTCCAAACTATCTTGTTTTACCTGTATCAAGTTATCCAATTCCTTTGCCCTCTCCTTTAGCTAATCATTCAATTGAAGCACCAGGTCCATCATTTCCTCATGATTTGTTTGGCTTTCCAATACCTCTTTTGTCTGTGGGTGTTCCGAATGAGGTGGCTTTGGTTGTTTCTTGAGAGCTGCTACATCCTCATTCTTCTTCTTGATCAACTTTTCAGCAGCTTTAATGTCATTAGGATCATGGCCCAGCTCAATGACCAAGTCCTCCAATGACTTGATCCTGTTGTCTTTGGCCTGTGAGGAGGCCCTTTCCAACTTATATTGGGTTGTGATATTGTCCAATGAACCTTGCACCCTGTGTGTAGCCATGGCCTTTCCTGTAAGGGTGGAGTAGATCATTTCTCCAGCCTGCTTGTGGAATTCTATCTGGTCAATGGGATTAACGTCCCCGTCCAATACCTCAAAATTGATTTTTCTGTAATCAGCTGAGGTCTTTGGCTATTGAACAGTTGGCTGCATGAATGAGACCTGCATCTTTCATGCTTTCATGTCAAAAGTTGACATCAACCTGCTTTGGTTGGTTGGTGTGTTCTTGAAGTATTAGGCATATGTCTCTGCCTTTAACTTCTCATTCCTCATATTTATCTCCTTGTACTTGTCTTTAATGTCTCTTTCTTTATCAGCTGGCCTAGTGAAGGAGGAAACGTCAACACTTAGCTATCTATCAATCATTTGAGTGTTGGAGGTTGATGGTTGTTGTGTCTCTCCTGAAGCAGTTGTGCCTTTGCTTCTTTCGCCCATTATTTCAGTGTCAGTGATTTCCACTGATTCAATGTTCTCTTCCTATTCAAACACAAGATTCAGCTTGGGCCTTTTTCTAAGTTCAAAGTACTCATCTGTGGTCTCCATGGCAGAACTAGAACCCTCCTCCCTAATTATTTTTGGATTCCTGTCCTCATTTGCTGGGGTCTGTAAAATAGGATGATTATTCATTGGTTCCCCTAGTTTTGGAACCTGCAGGAGAGATCTCTGGTCAATTTTCTTTCAACATCAACGAGTGTGTTCTCTAAGTCCACTATTGTATTATCCATGTCAATTAATGTATTTTCCAACCATTCTGATTGGTTGGAAAATTACTCAATATCAAGTCTTGGGTGGTGGACGATAGGTCCCAATTTGACCTTGAGTCTTAACTTATTTATGACCCCATGAGGGTCATATTGCCACATGAATTTGTTCTTGAATTTCATGTCCTGCAACATTTTGTCATCCTCGGGTCCAACTTCTTTGTTATTACATATAAAGGGACCCAATTGATCTTTTATTTTAAACTAGGTCTTCTTCCTAACTGCTAGGAAGTTTACCTCATCTGAATTAATGATTTGCCTAAAATAATCAAGTGAAAATATCCTCATAGGGAGGTATTTTGGAAGTTTATAAGGAGCAAGTTGGCATCCATAAACTCTGATTTATGTGTGATTCTAGTACAAGTACCAATCTCCACCTTGTTGTTTTTGGCCAACTGTAACACCCTTTTTATTTCTTGGCTGATTCTGGGTTGAGGGGTATTGGTCAGCATGTTCATGACTGGATGGACAAATGAGTCGATGAAGTCCTTATATGTGAATCAGTGGAGTATTTCTGGATCAAGGGTGTCCAATAAATAATTGATCTCTCTTTTCCCTTGGTATCCAAATTCTGGATGCTAATAGGGAATTTATCTGCTTGATAATACAAAAACATGTGAAATAACACTGAAGAGTACTTCAAAACTCTTTCAGTTGGAAGTCTGTTAAACTGTTCATGCATCCTGTCTACAATGAACTGAGCATAGTTATACATGACAACAGGAGGCTTGCCTAGGGTGAAGATGGAGAGAAAGGCCAGGATAACCTCATCCACATGCTCATCTGAGGTATATGCTAGGATGCAAGAGAGCATGGTAATTATCTATCTACCTCTCTCTGAAAAAATAGTGGAAGCATAAAGTGGACTATCTATGGGAGTATGGCGGTCTTCTATGATGAAGGTCTGGAAAATTTGTTCTATTTTAGCCAAGTCTAATTTTACATATAGGTCTAGCAAGTCACCAATAGACAGTGGAGTTTCATTTGGGTTGGGTTGGACCTGCAACATTTGGTTGATGGATTCTGCAGTGATGGTGAATAACAACTATTGGTTAGGGGCAACAATAGCCCTTTTGCTAGGAATATAGCAGGCATGACAGAAATGTATGATATCAGGGAATGGGTGCACTTTTGGGAATAAATACTTGGGTAAATTGGATTCCCAAAGGTAGATGTCATCATTTTGGTTTAGGAATCTATCCTTACTCCAGCAGTGGAGCTTCAGGAGGTAGGCTGGTGAAGCAGTGTCATTTATCTGAAAATCCATGTCTTCTAATGCCAAATGGTCGATGTCCAAGTGAGGGGTTGACAGGGGTCTCACGTCCAGAGAGGTCTGGGAAGCCATATTTATAAATAGTGGTATGAATTAGGACTGTAATTGCTGCAAAAGTAAGGTTTGGAAGCTTTGGTTCAGTGAGAGGGTAATTATAGTTTGCAATAGAAGGGCTTTGGGTATTCAAGTGAATTACTCTTCAATTTAGGAAAATATATTAATTAATTTAAATTAATTAATATTTTAATTTGACTGTATGCTTTCAAATTAAAAAGTCATTCTAGTTTTCCCAAAAATACCTGGAATTTTGTGGTATGGGCTGCAAATAGGTTTCATTGGTGAATGTAGAGGGTACGGTGACTTTAGTTGTGAACTAGATGCTTGAATTGGATGTCTGGAGCTTCTTCGGGCAATAGACGGTGACCAATTTTGGTTGCAAAGGCTCAGGGTTTCGCAGAATGGCTTGAGCGACAGTCACAGTGAAAATGAGCGAAAAAGGTGAAATGGGGCTTCTCTGGCCTTTTAACCGGCAACGGTTACATTTTGGCACAGAATTTACAAATGAACAGTGGATGGTTTTTGGTGTTGACGGGGAGGTGGTTTTTGGGGGAATCGCACTGCTTTTGGAGGGCAGGCGGTATTTCCTTGCAAGCACGCAATCTAACCTGGGGCTGCCATGTAGCAAAATAATGCCCAGGCAAAACTGCAAATCTTGGGTGCTCTCGGGCTACTAACGGTTGGACGGTGAATGTGCGCAATATGGATGCACACTGTGGGATCTGGGGGTGGGAGATTAGACGATAGTCGTGTGGTCAAGCTGCACGGAGGGAATTGAGACTGGGATTTGTGGGGCCCGAGGGTTTAATTACAAATAACTGTAATTAATTGATGCATAAAGTCGGTATTAAATAAAGTGTGGGTTTAATGGAGTGGGATTAGGGGTTACTGTGGTGGGGTTTGTTAACTGCACCAAGGGTTGGTGGGTTAAAAGGGTTTTTGTCAGGGAAATGTGAATTAGGGAGTTATTTAACTTATGCGGGGGGATAAAACTTAAGATAAGGGGGGATTTATGGGATTTGAAGGGAAAATAGGGAAATTAATAAGGGGGGATGGTAATATTTGCAATGGGGAATGGGTTTCACACTAGGGAAAAGGGGTTTTCGGTAAGGGGGTGAGTTTTGCAAGGTGATTTACTAAGGAAATGTGTGAAACCATGGGGTAAGGGTCAAAATGAGGGGCAAAATGGTATTTTATAAGGAATAATGGGAGAATGGGGAAATTAGTAAGTAAGTATGTGGGGATAAAATGAAATGAAGGAAAAGTAATCAGACAAGCTTGTGAATATCTTTTCACTCTCATAAATGCTCCTACACATGAAACATAGGATTAGGCATGATAAATGTGATTTTAATTGAGCAACCTTGTACATTTGCAACCTTTCTTATACCTACCCTTTATTTATCCTAGCATTTTTTCTTCACTTTATTGGGTGCATTTGATCTTGCAGACCCTTTATTTCCTTTTCTTTTGACAAGCAAACTATCTAGTTCTAACCTTATAACTTTCAATGGCTCAGATTAAGCTGATGAGCACATTTTTATTCTCTACCTAAATACTGATCTGCCAAGGTTAAACAGCTTGGCTAGATCTTTATTCTCTATCTATCAACATAAAATTTAAAACATGAATGAGACAAGATTAAGATATTTCACCATCATGGATTGTTGCATTTCTAACAAGCTGCACACAACCTTATTTTGCATAGTAAAGTAAAAAGTAGTGGCATTTGAATTTTCACACTTTCATGATCTGTTTTATTTCTTTTTTGGGGTTCATATTTTTCACTTTTTCTCTTTCTTTTTGTCCTTTGATTATTCTTTTAGGACATACCCTCTTTACATTTTTTAATTTTTTAACATGGAAAATATTTTGCAGAAAGAAAAAATATGTACAATATTACAAGACTAACCATAGCCAATTCAAAATTATGAATCCTATTATTATAGGACCCTAACACCTGTGAGACCATAATATTGTTCCTCTATTATGCCATTGGAGCTTTAGCATCTCGTCTTTGACTGATGCTCAAGCAAAAAAGCAACAAAGGCCAGCTTAACATAAGATTCAAAGCTTCTATGAAAACTATAGTATATTGTAACAAATCATTCTCTTTTTGAACTTTGGATTTAACAATTTAATATTTGTAAGAAACTATTATCTCAATATGTATTGATTAGCTTTGATTTTCAGAGGGTTTGTTACTCATCTAAATTGTATAAATTCAAGCTCTTTCGAGGCTTCCATGACTATTGAACATTTTCTAGAACATGATACTATGTCACAGTTTGTTGTAGCATTTTGATATAATATATTATGCAACCTTTTCCTTTCTAAAGTCTTAGTTGTGTGCTTAATTTCTTCAATCCTGATTTGTGAAGAAGGGCCCCTTCACTCATCAGGTGTTGTGACTTTATTAATAGTTATATTAATTGAATATATGTGAGTTCTTATGCTTTGATTGTATAACAATTTCCATTTATAACAGTTGGTATATGTGCTTATTGCTTATAGGATATTGTGAATTCTTGTAATGGTGTGAGATGATATTTATAGCATAACTAGGTTCATTTCTCATTCCTATTGATGTTGTTTTCTCATTATTTGTAACTTTATATTAGATTTTGGTTTATTGAAGATTTGTTTTCTATTTTGCACAATTGAGTTAGTATTGATTATGCACTCGTGCTACTTATTGAATGATTCATAATTGATGTAGTTGTTACTTCCAAAATATTGGCTTGTTAAGGTAGGACTTGAATCCTTGTGTAGTGATTTTGTTGTTACTTTCTCAGTGTGATGTCTATGGTTAATTTGGGTGCACATTAGTTATTTCAGGTTCTTGCCTTTAATTACTTCCATGTGACTGGATTTGTATGTGATTTCTTAACTACATTACTATTGGACAACCAACATTAGAAAGCATCCCTCACTTGCATATATTTTTTGCAAAACCTTGAAACAACAAGACAATCCTGGGTTTGATAGAGTAAATGCGAAGTTTTATAGTTTCCATAAGTTAAAAAATATAGGGATTGACATTTTTGGAACGATTGCTGGGAAGGTTGTAAGGGAGTGAAGAAGTGATCTAGCGTTGATAGCTACATCATTATTCGTATTAATGGGGCCTGAGTTTCAAATATGTGAGGGGAATCAATCTACGTAGCTAGACACCTAACTACCTGCAGTAGTAGAATGTGGTAGCCTCTTGTCCCACTGATACCAGAATAACTAGATTGCATGAAGTGAAGCATATAGGAGTGTATGACTAGAGGTAAGAAACACCAACAAAAAAATAATAATCTTAAGGGTAAGAAAGGTCATAAACAATAGGACTTGGGGAGGAATAAATATATACATGATATTATCTTAAAAGTGGAAGCAGAGTCTCATTACACTACAGGACCCTATCATATGACCACCTTAAGAAGTCATTCCTCTGAAATAGTCGAAGATAAATCTAAGAGGAAACTAAGGTATCAATGAAGATCTTCTGATGTGGTAGAATCTGAACAACTTACTGAGAGACAGACCAGAGAGTATACATCTAGACCTAATCATAAGCACTTAGTTGAAGGATGAGGGGCAAAAGGGGATTTGTTATCAAATTTGTGTAGTGCAGTCTAACAGACCTCCCTTGTGACCCTCCATTTTGACCATGGTTGTGTAGTTAAACCTATAAAACTAGAGGTAATATATCCCATATCAATGTAGTGAGTTCCTTATAATTTTTTAGTTCTAGAAGGATATTGGAGGATCTGAGAATATATGGCTAATACTACTTCCACAATTGAGTTCCCTATTGTTGATACTCAGGGAAATACCCCTATGAAGCCTATTTCTTTGGAAGCTCTTCCTAATTTTCATGGAATCACCACTGAAGACCCATATACTTTCTTGTTCGAATTCCATGTATTATGTTGAATATATGACTATATTGACGATCTAGAAAACTTGAAATTGTTTCTAGAAACCTTAAATGGGATAGCTCTGAGGTGGTTTATTGGTATAGGTGGAAACAATATAACCACATGGGATGAAATGAAGAAAAAATTCCTTGAAAAGTACCAGGAATATTGCAGAATTCAAGAGCTTAAAGAAGATTTCTTTACGATAGCACTAAAGGAAGAAGAAAATTTGGAAGGCTTTGTGGATTGGTTTCAGTGTAATTTGTAGAGGTCCCCATATGCCTCATTAGGAGGAGATATTTTAAAAATGATTTTAATTAATGGAATATAGGATGAATTGTTGGATTTTCTCAATGTAATGAGAAAAGAAGACTTTTCTAAAGAAACCTATGATAAAATTTGTGAGTTGTGCAGAAACTGTCCACGAGGATAAACTAGGAGCAGAGGAGGGATCATGGACCTTTTTAAGGTCAAAATGTTAGCCACTATAGGAGTAACTCGCACAGAGGTTAGCAATTTGTAGGAAGATTTTAAGACTGATATTCTGAAAACACTAACTTCTCAATTGGATGTGATTTAAGCAAAACAAAAATAGTTAGAAGATGAGAAAGCACTTGCTATATTTTGCCCAAGATGCGGAATGAAGGATTCTTCTAGAGAATGGCCAATGAAGGTCATGGAAATATGTGGGATATGTGACAAGGAAAATTGCACAAAAACTTGCCCATCTTTGTCCAGATTGAAATTATTTTATTAGGGCACCAGTGAGGAGGTTGAATCATCATGCTTCGTAGGATCAAAGAAGCCATGGCAATTACAACCCCTAGGTATGAATCATGACCTATATGCATTTGTCAATACTTGGGATGATCAATATAACCTTTCACAAACTCAACCATTTACCCCTCAGTGGAAAAATACCCATCAATTCCAATATCCTTCATCATGGGTAAATTGGCAAGTCCAAATAGAGCAAAACCAATCCTAGCCATTAAATTGGCGAAGTTCTCCTTTCCCTCGACAATAGTTCCCAACACACCAACCACAATTATCTTCATTTCTTCCTCACAAGCTCAATTATAGTATCCTTTAAATCCTCCAGTCAATTCTTTGATAAGTGGCCCTACTTTTCGACCCTAATTACCTATCCAAGTTGCACCAAATCCAAATAATAAAATGGTGTAGCAAGTTGAATCAACCAAATTTTAGGCCTATAGTACTAGTCCTATTGCATACAACAATATACAACTTAGGTCTAGGAAAAAACTTCACTAAAAAACCAAATAATTATTATAAAACAAGTGGAGGATGAAATTTCATATTAGGAAACAAGGAAGAGTTGTGATGGACAAGGAAAACCCCAATGTACAAAAGACACAAGAGTAACAACAAAATCAACAACCCAAACCACTACATATAATCTAGCTGATACTTTAGTTATTACTCTCTCTATTATAGGCCATTTTTTCGCATTTGGTCAATAGGCCTACAAACCGAATCAATCCACATTCGTGAACATGTTTTCATCATCCCTACACAAAGCCCCAAGCATGACCTTTCCAAAAATTTCAAGTTTCTGGGTCTAATTACTCAAAATCAATGGTTTTAGCCCCCAACGCACCTTGCCCCTTTATCCACCTGCATTCAACACTGGTTTCTCCCTTCTTCACCATCACTAGTAAGCATTAGTTCCTCCTTACTAGGGGTGCATTGATTCTAGAAATTTGGGAGAATTAAAAGGATTTCTGAAGCTTCCCCTTCCAGAAGCTTCCAGGGGTTCTTTTAGCCATTTACTATGGATAAGAATCTTGAGTCCTATCTAATCCTACTTTGGATACTTCACCTCTTATCCCTTGAGTTCATCCTCCCATTATAAGTGGATCTCAAGCTCATTATGGTAAATCCTAAACTACGATCCCTCTCCTATAAATTTAGTGTCATCCATAACATCGAGGTTGGCTTTTGGAGACTAGTCATGCCCTCATGTTACTACCTTGAATCTAACAGAGTCATCATCTTCATGCATTAGGGTGATATTGAGGTGTGCTTTGTGACAAGGAAGGACAAGTCAACTTAGGGAGATCTATACAAGATCAACTACTATTATTGGTTGTAAAATCTCTCATGTTTCTATTAATACAAAGAGCATCTTGTTTTCCTATATGTATTGTGTTACATTTACATTCATGTATTTCAATGCATTGTTGATTCATTGAATAGAGTAATGGAATTATGCTACACAGATGTTGTGGATCCTTGGCTTGTTTTGGTATTATAGCATTCAGAGCTATGATTGGATCTTACAAGCAAGGAGGAAATTAAAGATTGTGTCAGATTCCAAGTAAGACTCTTTGCCATTATTCAATTCAATATCTCTAAGGAAAACTCTATATTCTTTGCCTTCATTTGTTCTAGACCAATCCACTAAGTTTAGGAAAGATAATTTTGTCTGCAATCGTAAATTCCACATAACACCTCCATATCCTGAATGGCTAGCAATAGTCAAAACAACCCCACAACCTAAATTCAATCTGTTAGGAGAATTGGAGAATCTATATGTTAAGATTCTGTTGCATCAAGCAATAAGGGACGTGCTGATCTAAGTTAAGACTATCCAAGACTTATTACTTAACTAACCTAGGGGAAAACCTAAGGATCCACCCATGGTTAATGTTCTGGGGAGACATTCCAAGTTAATTATAGGAGAAAATATACCTTTTAAGTATGATGGTCCTGGAACTCCAACTTTTATGGTTCAAATTCAAAACAAAAATGTTCCGAAATGCACTGGTAGTTTGGTAGACCTAGGTGTGGCCAGTAACATTATGAACAAGGAAGCTTGGTAAATGCTAGGAGCCCCACCTCCTAGGCCCAAATCCACTATCCTTGAACTTGCTAACCAATCCACCATCTGCCATGAGGGGGGTTCTAGAAGTAGTTATCTCTGTGGATTATTGGGCCTACCTAGCAGATTTCACGGTTCTTCAAACAAAACCTAGTCTTGGTGGTCATCCTTTGATTTTAGGGAGACCATGGTTGGCTATAGCTGATGCCTATATTGGATTAAAAAATGGGAATATGAAAATATCTCATGGGGATTTACAAATAATCTATCCCTTTATCCCCTAGCAAAACCTACCCAAGTACGTGAAGATCCTATATGGGTCGATATTGAACTTGAAGGTGATCTTAACCGGTCGGTCTTAATCAATGAAAAAGCCTTATCATTTAAAACTAAAACAAATGATGATATTATGTTAGGTCCCTATAATACTAGTCTAGCCCCTTATTGTTATTGTTGTGCCCATCTAGTCCCCATATTCTTATTAGTGTACCCCATATAAGCCCACTATTGTTATTTTTGTGCCTTTACATTATTATTGTTATGTAGACTCTGATTGTATTGTGACCCCTTAGAACCCTATATATAGAAAGGAGGTTTTGTCATTTAAATCATCTAAGAATTGTTCATTTATGTGCTGTAAAGGAGATTCCTCCATCAAAGAGGTTATTTTTCAAGTCTTTGATCTATCTTTTATTCTTTTTTGTGAGTTGGTTGCATAACATTTGGTATTAGAGCTTTGGATTCTAGGGTTTCGCTTCTTCAAACAGGTCATCTTGGAATTTTCGCTATAATGTTTTTCTACGAGGCTTCAAACGCTGAAATTTTTACCAGAAAGATGCATTTTCTTGGACTCCAGAAGAAACGAAGGCCTTTTAACATATTAAATAGGAAATGTGCCAGGCACCGTTGTTAGTTATCCTAGACTTCACAAAAGTCTTTACTGTGGAATGTGATGCCTTGGGAAATGGAATTGATGTTATTTTAATGCAAGAAGGAACACCCATTGCTTTTGAAAGTCATCTAATCAAAGGAAAGTATTTACAAAACATATTTACGAGAAGGAAATGTTGGAAATACTACATGCACTAAAGCAATGGTGACCTTCCCTAATGGGAAGACACTTCAAGGTAAAAACATATCATGATAGTCTTAAATAATTTTTGGAAAAAGATTATCTTAAAAAGAGCAGCAAAAATGGGTCACAAAGATGTTGGGTTATGACTTTGAAATCATCTACAAAAAAGGGAAGTAAAATTTTGTTGCAGATGCACTCTCGAAAGAGGATGAGGATGTGGAATCATTGCTTTGCGCCATTTCTATTATCAATCTAGATTGGATAACCAAAGCAAGGGATGAATGGAAGAATGATGAACAAGTGTGGAAACTCATTCAAAAGTTGCAGCAAGATCCGAGTACATCTGATACATTTAGCTGGAAAAATGATTCATTATGGTACAAAGATCGCTTATATATTTGTAAGAATTCACAACTCAAACAAAAGATTCTTTTGGAATTTCACACCTCTCCCTTAGGAGGGCACTCGGGATTTTTAAAAACTTACCACAGGGTCAAGAATGATTTTTTTGGGATGACCTTAAATCTGATATTCAAAATTTTGTGGTGGAATGTTTGGTTTTCCAACAAAATAAACTTGAGACAATTAAGACTTCGGGTTTGTTACAAACTTTATCCATTCGAAGTCAACATTGCGAGGAAGTTTCAATGGATTTTATCAAAGGTTTACCCAATTCCAAAGGAAAAAGTATCATCATGGTCGTAGTTGATAGACTTACCAAGTATGCACACTTTTGTGCATTATCTCATCCATTTAAATCTAGTATAATTTATACTGCATTTATGGAAACAATTCAAAACCTACATGGACACCCAAAGATTATTGTAAGTGACAGAGATCCAATTTTCACTGGAAATTTTTGAACGGAATTATTTTCTTGTATAGGTACTCAATTAACTCATAGCTCATCTTATCATCCTCAATCTGATGGGGAAAATGAGAAAATGAACAAATGTTTGGAGGGATATCTTCGTTGCTTTGTATCTGATAAAGAAACACAATGGGTTAAGTGGTTACCTATGGCTGAATGGTGGTATAACATGAATAGGCTGATGTTGATTTTGTATCAAGAGAGCATGGTTGGGGTTTGTATTGTAAATTATTCATCGATTCTGATGGTCACAAAATATGAAGTTGTCGATACTTGTATGCATAGACGTTGTGCTTCAGAAGTATGGTTTCATGGTTACTACTACTAATTTTGGTTGCATCTATTGTTAATGATGCTATGTTCTGTTGCTTTCTCTTCACAACTAAAGTTTATGTTGTTGTATGTTATCAATATGGTGATGGATCTATGTTATGTGATTGATTGCAGGAGGATATCTAATGGTATATTATTGGACATTGTCACGTGTTGGTGGAGAGATGCTACTACAAATGATTTTTATAACCTTATGATTTTAACGTTTCTAACTATTGGTGATGCAATTTATTAGTGTTGAATGTGTTGTTGTTGACAAGGAATGAGTGGTTGGATTTGGGAGGATTTTGTGTACTCTTTTTGATTTGCAAATTGTTATTCCTTGATGTTGAACATGGTTGTTACTACTAATCATAAATTTGACGAGATTAATGAAGCTTATCATATTTCAACCATGTATGGGAAATTGTATGCATTGTTATAACATTGTACTTTTAGTGTTATAGCCTTGTACTCTCATTAGGAAGCCTTGTATCATTATTGTTTATCATTTTGCCTGTTGGTTGAGTGGTCTTAGTGCTTCCATGCATATAGGAGAGAGTGATCTTAGTGTTTTCATGCATATAACAAAGAGTCTTTAGTATTAATGCATCCATGTGTGGGCTAATGGAGTCATTGTTGTAACTTTGTATTTCTTATGATATAACCCTATAAATAAAATCACAACCCTATACTTTCATGTCATTATTTGGTAATTTGTGATTATGGAGTCAATAGTTACTCTTGGAGTAGCCTCTTACATGTGGCAAGGAGGAAATTGTAGCGGTAGAAGTGTTTGTGCAACAACATAGATGATATATTTGTAGCTCCTAGTACATCTTTAGGAGGACCATATTAAGTATCAAAATTCCATGAAGTTAACATAATTGGTTTCTAATCAGAGGTTTTTGCAAGCATGTCATGTAATTTTGGTCCAATATTTAGATTGTTACCCTTTGCCATTGATGTCAAAGGGGGAGAGAGAAAGAGGCAGATGATATGGTGTTTATAGTAGGTTTCCATCAATGCCAAATGGGGAGCATATTGGCATGATGGAAGGTTTGTTTGTTGGAATTTTTGTCAACCTACTTATGGTGGCTCTCATGGTGTTTATATTTTGTGTTGTACTAGAGATGAGTCATCATTGTCTTGATGTAGAAGTACTTGGCCAACTAGGTTCTCATAATCAATGCTAAGATGTTTTCTCATCTAGGATCTCTTGATGTAGATATATTATTGCCTTATGTTGATGCTCTTAATTCTTTTAGAGGAGTTCCATAGGTTTGGACAGTATCTAAAGATATTGCAGCAGGGCTATCATGCCTTAGAGATACTTGCAATTAAGGTTTTGGGTAGAAAAGGGGCTAAATTCAAGATAACACAAGTAATAGAAGGGAATCATGTGTTAGTAACTCAGGTTTTTCATATGAAACCCGTGTTACCCCTCCATCCAACATTTTTCCCGAAGGAAGAAGATGTGTTATCGTCTATAGGGTGAGAAAAAGGAAAACAACCTTTAGAGAACCAATGTTTTGCCTATGGTAATTAAAAGAAGGTTGAATGTAGTGGTTGATTTAGTCATAGTTGATCATTTACTTGCATTAATATAGTACATTAGATTACATTTATATATCTAAGGTTTGGATAGAGGAGTTTTTTGATGGAGGAATGCATTCTCTTACTAATGAGAGGAAGAGGACAGACTGATGTGTACCTGATTGCAGAGGTCATGACAGAGAGGTGTCTTATTTAAGTGATGTCTAACTAATTAGATTGCAGAGATCATGACAAAGATTGTACAGAGACAAATTTCCAACAAACTAATGTGATTGCAGTGAGATAGAGAGCGTTATGCATACTTGTAGCAGATCAAGTATGGGAAAAGATCAATAGCTAACAGTTTCTTGTTGCAGATGGCATGTTTGAGCGATTATTCTACATGTTGATTGACAGAGTATAGTTTTTTTGTGAGTGTAAGATTTTTGTAGACATGATTATGTTTATTTTATTTTTAGATGTTTGCATGGGTAAGTATTTTGTGAGAGATGTCAGTGAGGTGTATGCTTTTGAGTTTTCACAGTGAGTATTCATATCATAAGAGAAGTTTTACTTTGTGATAGGGTAGAGTTGATTGGTATTATGATGATGTTGATGTATTGTTGAGGACATTGTGTATATTCATAAAAATTCTTGTTGTTGAGTTGATGTGGGATCCGATATTTGTCTGGAGAGGATTGGTATTGTAGTGATATGTTTGCAGTTGATGTTCTATTTGGGGTCCAATTTCAAACATTTTGAAATGTGGCACTAGAGAGATTAAGGAGGTTGTGGCCTCTGTTCAATGGTGGTTAAACAAGATAGGAGTGATGGTGCCTTCCAATAGAGGCTGGAGAATTTTCTCAGGGAGTAAAAGCTTCCATCCAGTGGTGGATGGAAAACTAGTGAAGGTGGTGGCCTACATAGTTTATGGGAGTTGGGGCTTTCTATCTAGTGGTGGCCAACAAATTATAGAATGCAATGTAGCTCCTAGCTAGTAGAGGGCAACTGAATGATGTAAATCAAATTTACTAAATAATTAATAAAATAAGAGCAGCAAAGCAACAATAACACACTGGCTTTTCCGATTTGGGTTTTCCACCTAACATCTAGTGCCCCTATGTGATGTGATTTATGTCTCATTATACATTAATGATTTATGTGTTATGGCTCTTATGTGTTGATTTTTTATGAAGTTGTACGTTCAGATTTACTGCTTATATGTAGGGTTATTTTTTTTAATATATTGGCGAAATATTTTTAACGTTGTGTATTTTCTATCACTATTGATTCAGCTCCCCCTCTCAAAAGTGACCCTAGTTTCGAATACACAAAGGTAGGGTAGATGATTATATAATTCTTGAATTTTCTAATTGTGAATATGATAGCAAGAAATTATTTTTATGTTACTCTGTAATTCAGGCCTGATGGTGAATAATTTTTATTGTCATAATAGATGGAATATGACTTCTTGCCTTCCTCTTGTCCCAACATGGTTCCAACAACAATGTGAGAAGTGTCTGAGGCAATATGGAATGTAAATTCCCAATTAGGTCCATGTAACACAAGAGATATAGGCACAAGTGTCTTTGACTTTTGACAAGCAACTTGATAATCAATAGTCCATAAAAATGATGCCTCTTTCATGAGTAACACATATAAATGGGATGCAATTTTAGAATAATTTTAATGAAATGACAATAATATCTAGTTTTTCCCATAAATATGTGTACCTATTTCTATGTTTTCTGGAGAAAACAGGTTGAAGATCACGTGAACCTTGGTTGATTCAACCTAAATACCAGTAGTCGAGACAAGATACCCCAAAGCTACTCCTTTTGTCGTCATCATGTGGCACTTTTTTGTACGTGAAGCAAGATTATCCATCATACATGTTAGAATGTCTTATCCAAATTAAATAATGCTTGATCGAACTCAGTCTCATACGATGTGGAATCGTCCATATAAATTTCAATGTTATCATTAATCAAATAAGAAAATATGCATACTATTTCCCATTGGAAGGTATCATGTGCATTGCAGAGGCAAAATGGAAGAACAAGATATTTGAAGGTGCTCCATGGGCAGGTGAAGAGCCTCTTTTGCTAGTCCTCTACATAGATCTGAATATGATTATACCTACTAAAACCATCAAGGAAGGAGGAAATTTTTTTCTTGATAGTGTATCCCATATATGACCAATAAATGGTAGAGGAAAATGGTCTTTTGTGTTGCTTTATTCAACTCATGATAATTTACACAAATTTGCAACTTGCCATTCTTCTTTGGGCCAATCACAATAATTCATCAATTTATAAATATATTGTTGACCTAAATAACAACTATAAACATCGAGCAAGATAAAAATACATTGAGATATCATTGAATGTTCATTTAACTATGGATTCAACTTCATTGAGGTGCAATTGAACCTTGATATCTTAACATTTTAAGATTTCAAAGGGAGATTTTTAAAAAATAATTTATGATCAAATAATCAATGGAGACTATCCATATGATTCAACCCATGCATATTGAATGAATTCTATTATTACCTCATGCCATAATAATATGCCAATCATAGAATGCACTAACATGGTCAAGTATGATCATTATACTTTACCCAAACATAACTTATGCAATGGTGACATTTATAAATCTCATTTAAGTTCAATTCCCACTATGACTTCCTTAGGGTGACCTTTTTCATTGGAATTTAGGTTTGATATGCAATATGGTTCCCTATGGTTCAACAAAAAACTCACAACAAAACCTTATTTTATCTCTACATCTTATAATAGTTGCATGTAGGCACTACCTCTGAGTATGGATGAAGACGTAATAAGGAATACCACATGTAAATACTAAAATAGAAGATCAATCTCCATAATTGAATACCAAATTTAAATGCCACCCACAATTACCTTGTTAGATCTATCTATAACTAAGTAAAGGAATTTTTGAATTTTTATTGTATAGATGGCTCGATGGCGGACTGGCGACCTGCGTGCACCCTAGGTTTCTGACTCCGCCTCTGCGCTCCTGCGCCTGGCAACGCTGCTGCTGGGCTGCGCCCTCCCTCTGTTGTTCTCCCCTTCTAAGCTCCCAGGCCTTCTGCCCTCCCCCTGCTTCGGGGTCTCCCCCCGGCTGTCCTCGTGCGCTCCCTCCTCAGATCTGACCTCCCAATGGCGGAAATGGATCCCCCGCCTCAGGATCCAGAAGACCATGAAAAAATCTTTGCCTCCCTCATCCCCGAGAACGCGGCGGGGAAAATACGACCAACAGCTTCCAAGTTTATCAAGAAATTAGATGGAATACCAGAAGTATCTCTCCCTCCTTCCCTTCCGAGGAGAGCAGCAATCTCGTTAGCAGAAAGAGGCCTGGTCGGACAGTTCACGGGACTGTGGCCCTCCCCAAGATCTGTCCAGCATTGGGTCGAGCGAAACTGGAACTCGATGGTGCAAGGGAAAATAGCAATCCGGTTTTGTGGCAGAGGATTTTATACCTTTCTCTTCAAATCAATGGAAGATAGGAACCTGATCTTCAGGAACGGCCCCTATTTCATGGATTCTCGGGGCCTTTACTTAAACAGATGGACTCCAGACTTCGACCCAGAAATGGACGTTCCCAACGCGGTCCCTGTCTAGGTTCGCCTGCCCCACTTGCTGCTTCACTGCTGGGGGGATGAATCTGTCAAAGCTATAGGCAACACAGTCAGAAAATACATAGACAGATCTGAACCAAAGGAAAACATGCACGCATGCGCGAGAATCTGTGTTGAAGTAGATCTGGGGAAAGGACTTCCGGAAGCAATCAAACTCAAAGTCGACCAGTGGACGCACATTCAGCAAGTGGAATATGAGCAGCTACCCTTCAAGTGCAAGGTATGTCATGAATATGGGCATTTCGCTAATAGATGTTACAAATATAAAACTCATGTTCCTGAAGGCAACACCGAAACCTCCGAGGGAGCTTGGGAGCAAGGACAAAAGAAAAAACCAAACCCCCCTCATGGTCCAAACTCAAAAGTCCCTCCGGAAACCCCCCCCTTCCTTCTCAACCCTCTGGCCCTTCTCCCTCCTTCCCCTCCTCCTCCAACCCCTTTGAAACCCTGTCCGCAAAGGACCCTCCATCCCCCCCTCCTTCCCCCAGAGGTACCGCCATC
>APFE030720965.1:2785-47292 GCA_000404065.3 Pinus taeda | reverse complement strand
AACCAAGAAGAAGAAAAAATGCTAGGAAAGTAGGCTGGGTAGGTAATTTTGAGGTTGCAGAATGTTGATTTGTGATCAGTTCCACATTTTCAAGTGTTATATTTATCCAGATCACAGTTATCAGGCAGTTCCCATTTGAAGGACTTCAAGCAAGGCATGTCTAACTGTCCCTTCTTCTTATTTCCCAAATCATTCACTAACATCCCCTCAATGACCCTGGGATCTGCCCAAGAGTCTATCTTCACTCCACTCTTGTTCAAACCAAGTTGACATCTGAGTTGGCTTAGTGAAAAGAAGCCACATTTCTTGTGTAAAAGTCATTTCTCCTTAGTCCATTCACTTCCCATGTCTAAGTTTCAGTTCACAAACTTAGCCCCTCCCCTACACTTCACCTCACAAGTTCATATTAACTTCTAATTCTATTTATTAGCTCCCTAAATAATTTCCCTATCCCCTATTATGCAAAAAGCTATTTAAAACCCCAAAAATATTAAATATTCCCCCCATGGAAACTATAGCCAAATAAGACATATCAATTTTGAGAGCGAGCTGCGCTGTGGGGGTTTGAGCGCGACCAGGCCTCGGCTCTCCTCGACCTGCCCTCACAGGCTCTAAGCCCTGCGCCTCTCTCCGACTAGCAACCTCTGTCACTCGAAATCAGATCTGATCGGATCTAGCACATTGATTCCTGACAGCACTTCGAATCCAAATCTAATCGGATCTAGACATCTAGTCGCCCCTCTGGCTAGGGAGAGATCTCTGTTGTGCTGCCTCGTTGGCGGCCGACATTAAGCCTAATGGAGACTCAGGGTCATGATCCTCCCTCTGATCCTGCCACAGAGGCATTCCATCAACTCCTGGCAGGCTTGCCTCCAAAAAAAAGAAATGAAGCCTCTAAATTTGTCAAGAAACTAGATGAAATTTCAGAGATCTGTTTGCCTTCGGAGACTCCCATGCAGGTAGCGTTGTCGCTGGCGGATTGGGGACTCATTGGCCAATTCTCAGGACTATGGCCATCCCTGAAAACTAAAGAGCAATGGGTCAACAGGAACTGGGCGCCTCTGATTAGCCAAAGTGTTACCTCATACTTTCTAGGGCAAGGTTTTTTTCTCTTCGAATTTACCTCCAGAGAAGACAAAGACCTGATCTTTAGAAACAGACCGTACTTCATGGGTCCTCAGGGCCTCTATCTAAATAAATGGACACCAGAATTTGACCCGGCAGTAGATGTTCCCAAGGCTGTTCCAGTATGGGTTCGTCTCCCAAATCTGCCAGTTCATTGCTGGAACTGGGACTCCTTGAAACACATCGGCAACTCCCTAGGGAAATTCATAGATCGGGCAAGCAACAAGGACCAGTACGATTGTGCCAGGATTTGCGTTGAGGTAGACTTAGAAGAAGGCTTACCAGAAGCAATCAAAATCAAAGTCGACAGCTGGTCCCATGTGCAGATCTTGGATTATGAACAGCTACCTTTCAAATGCAGGAAATGCCACGTGTATGGACACTTCGCTAGAAACTGTCCGACCAACCCAGAGCAAAAGAAAGGAAATGAAGAGGGTTGGAATCAAGTAAGACGAACCAGAGCCAATCAAAAGGGACAAAAACAGGGAGGACAACAGGGCAAAGGCAACCCTCAGATCAACGCTCAGAAACCCCCTACAAAAAAGACGCAAGAAAATAAATTTGTCCTTCTAAGTCAACCGACAGAAGACGTTCCAGAAGCAGAGATCCAAAAGCCAGAATCCTCAAGGAAAAGCACACCTCCAGCTTCCCCCAAAGAAGCTGAGAATCCTAAAGACACGTTCCAAGAAGAGGAAGAACAAGAACAAGAAACTGAGGAGTCAGAAGAAGAAGGAGAAATAGGCGAATCCAAAACTTCGGTGAGAAGATCAGCAAGGGGTCGCAAAACAGACAAAGAGAAAAGAGAGCAGCAGACCTACAAAGATAAGCTACAGGGTAGCCAACCAATGCTGGAAAAGATTCTTGCCTCAAAGCCCAAAATGGGGAAAAATCAACCCCAAGGCTCCAAGGGAGCCCAGCAGAAGAATAAATAATGAAAGCTATCTCCTGGAACTGTAGAGGTATGGGGTGCAAAGTTAAGGAAGAAGGCATAAGAAACCTAATAAGAACAGAAGCCCCAGATATACTTCTCATCTAGGAGACAAAAATGGAAGAAAAACTCTTCCTGCAAATAAGCAAAAAGTTGTGGCCCAAAAGCGAAGCAAGAGCAATCTCAGCCAGGGGTGCCTCAGGAGGAATCGGTACTCTATGGAACTCCAACAAATATGCACTCACCTCTGAAGCAACCAACACTCATTGGTTGATGTTAAAGATGCAGAACCTTGACACAAAGGAAACCATTGCTATCTTCAATGTATACTCTCCAGTCAACATAAGAGAGAAAAAGGAGTGTTGGGACACCATAAAACAACAGGCAGATCTGACAACTCTGGAAAATGTAATCATTGCTGGAGACCTCAATCTCACTCTCCACGCATCTGAGAAGAGGGGAGGAAGCTTAGTCTGAGACCCGGCAAGAGAATGGGCGGAGGATCTTCTGCAAGAATGGGACTTGACAGACATCAAACCCTCAACAGGTAAGTTTTCATGGTCTAATAAAAGAATAGGTCCTAGGCATATAGCTGCCAGGCTAGATAGATTTTTCATCCAAAGTTCTTTCCTGCTTCTTGGACTAGAATCCAGATTGCATATTTTTCCATTCAGCATCTTGGACCATAAGCCAATAAAGCTAGAGCTGCTTGCCCACCTAGATCTGGGCCCCATTCCTTTCTGCTTCAGTCCACTCTGGGTAAAGGAACCCCTATTCATGCAAACAATCAAAGATTGCTGGAGCCAACCTGTCAAAGGCTCACCTTTTTACATTTGGGAGGAAAAACTCAGAAGGGAAAAAAGAGTTTTGAAAAGCTGGGCAAAAACTCTCCCAAATCCAGCAACTGAAAGGAAATTCATCAAATCCTCCCGTGCCTCTCATCAAACTAACATGGAGAGCGCCATAATCATAGAGGAGATGATAGACCAGGAAACCCATCTACAAATGAACTATCATAAGGCCAGCTTGGCAGAAGAAGAATACTGGAGATTAAAATCAAGAAATCTCTGGCTGAAAGCAGGAGATAGGAATACAGGCTTCTTCCACAAGCAAGCCCAGGCTAGGTAAAGTTTCAATACTATTTCTGAGATCAAGGAAAATAATGTTACGCACAAGGAATTTGCAGACATCAAGAAAGCAGCCTATACGCATTTCCAAAATCTATTCACTAAAGATCAGAAGGCACTCCTACATCAAGAGCTGCTAGACATTATTCCTCAAGCAATCTCTCCCTGTATGAATAGGATCCTAGAGGCCAAAATCACAAAAGAGGAAATTAAAAAAGCCCTCTTTGACATGGAGCCCGACAAGGCCCCGGGACCAGACGGCTTCTCTGCCAGATTCTTCCAAGTTTGTTGGCCGATTGTGGAAAAGGATCTTCTTAAAATGGTACAAAAATCTCAAAATTCTCAGAAAATAGGAGGAAGCACAAACTCTACTTTCTTAGCTCTCATTCCAAAGGAAAAAGGAGCCAGCAACTTCAGCAGATTTCGCCCGATCTCGCTATGTAACACTGGGTACAAATTAATTACCAAGGTCATTGCAAACAGGCTAAAGCCCATCCTACCAAAAATAATTCCGGAAAATCAAGGAGGCTTCATTCAGGGAAGGCAAATCGTGGATAACTACACTCTCGTTCAGGAGGCAATACACTCAAGTCTCCACCGAAAGGAACAAGGTATGGTGATCAAACTAGACTTAGCAAACGCTTTTGATCGAGTCAATCATAGATTTCTGTTAAAAGTAATGTGTAAATTTGGATTTGGAGCAAATTTTATCAAGTGGGTCAGGGCTTGCATCTCAGAGCCTTGGATTGCTCCACTAGTAAACGGAAGAGCCACAGATTTTTTCAAAGCCTCGAGAGGCCTCAGGCAGGGATGCCCTCTTTCCCCTCTGCTTTTTGTCTTTCAAGCCTTTGTCTTCAGTTTTATGTTAGATAAAAAATTGCAAGACCAAGAGATCAATGGTCTTTGTATAGCCAGAGGGGTCAAAAGCTTAAATCACACCTTATTTGCGGATGATACCTTGCTGTTAGGTAGCGCCACCCTCTCCTCAGTTTCTAAGTTCAAAGCTTCCTTAGATGTTTCTATCAAGGCTTCTGGCAGCGCCCTTAACAAGAATAAATGCCATATTTACACCTGGAATACCTCGCCAAGAACTCTATCTGCTATCTCTAGATGCCTGGATTTTCCTCCTTCATCTACCTCAAAAGACTCTCAGTCAAAGACTGGCAACCTCAGCTTGAAAAGTTCAAATCTAGAATTCAGTCCTGGGGTTTTCGTTGGCTCAACGCTGCTGGCAAGTTAGTTCTCGTAAAATCTGTGCTTTCCAGCCTCCCAATTTTCCATTTTGCAGGTTTCCTTTCTCCTTCAACCATCCTCAGCAAGATGGATGAGTTTATGCATAGATTTTTTTGGAAGGGCAGAAAGCAAAATGAAAGGAAAATCCCCCTTATCAATTGGGAAACCATTGGCAAGTCGTTGATGGAAGGTGGCCTAAACTTCAAAAATATAGGTCATCAGAATGTGGCCATGGCAGCAAAGATCATCTGGAGGATCATTGCGCCTAAACCTGGATGGGCTCAGCTTGCCTTATGGAAAAAGTATCTCAGGGGATCCCGATTAAGATGCTTAGAGAACAAATTTCAGGCTCATAATTCGCCTCTCATTAAGCAGAATTCATCTTTCCTAAAACTCTGCATCAAAGCAGGCCCCCTAATCAAAGATCATTCCTATTGGATCCTCGGGAATGGCAGGAGGATAAATATCTGGTCCGATCGCATTATGAACACGGAGCCTCTTGAAAACAAAATCGCCACCAGGGACCTGCGTACGTGGATGAACAATAATGGCCTGCGCACACTATGGGATATATCGTTGTGGCATGACGAAGCCTGGACGGGCTGGAAAGCTGTGGAAGTGTCGGATCATCTGCGCAGGGATTAGACCATGATGACAGAGCAACTACACGGTCTGGCCCCCATGCAGAGGAGAAGTCAGGATCACAAGGGATGGGGAATGCAAAGCAGAGGATACACCGCCACCATGGGCTATAGAAAATTAATGGAGAAACCGCACGTTCCTCCCGATCCAGCGCTGTGGCATGGAGTATGGCGCACCCCCTCATGGCCGAAGATAGATCACTTCGCCTGGCAACTCTATCATGAAAAAATACTCACCCACGATACACTACAGAGGAAAGGAATCCAGGGACCTTCTATATGCCCACTGTGCAAAGAAAAATCAGAGACAGCAGCGCATATTATGTTGGAATGTTCGTTCTCCAAACGAATCTGGGAATTCTTTGTTCAGAATTTGAATCCCAACCCCTTGTTGCCAAGCTCCATTGTGGAGATGTTTTCAAAATGGGCAACCAGCTATCTAGGACAGTCTTCAAAAAATCAGGCAGTAAAAATAGCCTGGGACATTCTTCCAAAGATAATATGCTGGCAAATTTGGCTTGAACATAATAGAAGAATATTTAGAGACATAAAACAAAACAGCAAGGTTTTAGAGAGCAAAGTTAAAAGCCAACTCAAGGAATGCCTAATAGACATTAAAGACGATTCAAACCTCAATCAACAAGACATCTCCTGGGGTACACTCATTGGCTTGCAATTCCATCCAGCAAACAGAGTTGTCCCTTCACATAAAAATTGGCACATAAGAAAATCTGAAGGCGACTTTAAAGAATGGCTCAATGTGCTTTCAAGACATACTCTATTCTTTGATGGGGCAGCAAAGGGAAATCTGGGCAAAGCTGGTGCAGGAGGGGTCATAGTAAACCAAAATGGGGAAATAATTCACTCCTTCGCATGGGGGCTTGGACATACGACCAGCGTGCAAGCTGAAGCTCTAGCTTTATATCAAGGACTCAAGATACTCCAAGACATAAATGTTGCAATAGCAAATGTAACTAGGGATTCTCAAATTATAATAGATGCAATGGCTTCCAGCACCATAGTGACAGACCTCAAGCTCACTAGATTGATATCCAGAATCAAGGGGCTTGGAAAAAACTTCCAAAGATTAAGCTATTTTCATGTGCTGAGAGCCTTTAACAAAGAGGCAGACAAAGAGGCCAACAAAGCCACTCTACTCTCAACAGGAATCAAGCAGAAAGACAAAGAAGAAACATGGGATCCCATACCTTAAGATACAGGATCAAATGGTTTACTGTCTTCTTTTAAAGCAATTTGTTTGTATCTCCAAATGGGGGGAAACAACTAAAAGCATGGACACTAGATCAAGGAAGATCTTTGTAAGAATAAGATGCATATTCACTCATAAAAGTGACCTGCATCAGAATAAAGAAGACCTCTATGTAATCAGATTAATGGCATTCAGCCCAAGAGGAATATAAATACCCCATACCCGTTTTCGTCAAAAAAAAAACTATAGCCAAATAAATAAAAGTCGGGAAATGTTAGATTCATCTGGGATCTAGTATTAGCCTTCCATGTCACTACTCTTGGGATTTATTTAACATCTGGTTAAGTAAATAACCCTGTTAAACCCTTTCTCCACACACTAAACCATACCTCACCCCGCTCACATTGTAATTTGGATTTTATTGATGTTTGATTAATAAAAGAACCACAGTCCCCGCCAAAGCACACCAATTTCTAAAGTTCAAAACCCACCCGAAGCCGCGAATAATTAAAGTTTATCGCGCGCGCAGTTTGATTAAAACCCGTGCATCTTCTCCTCCTGTCCACCGTCATATCGCCTCTCCCAGATCCGACGGCCCTCATGCATATTGGGCGCCCTCATGTAACGGTGTGATAGCACCCGATGGATGACGGTTTCCCTGTTGTACACCAAGACAGCTGTCGACTATTCATTACATCGGGTCGCCCCTGACATATACCGCTCCCGTACCAAAGGCGGTCTGACGCAAACCAAAAACCGCCCTCCCCTCGCGTGACATGAGCACTACGTCACCTGCCAAGTTGCCACCAACTCACCCCTTCCTGCCTGCGCCTTGCGGACATCACCCTGCCACCCTGTCCTTGCCACATCATCACCCGTCGTACTGCCACGTCACCCTGGTGACATCATCACCGTACAAGAGGACCCCACTGCTGACGTCCTGCTAACATCATCCACCGTACCGCTAATGTCATGCTGACATCAGCAACTGAAAAAACACGCAAGTGCAAAATTGAGGCTTCGGAGGCCCAGAATGAAATTCTGAGGCAGTTTTCAATGCGGCCATATTGGGGAATATTTGGCGAATCTTTTGATTCCTCAGCCATTTTTGCACCGAAAAAGGCATAAAAGGCCCGATTTTGCAGTTTTTAACGCATCAGAAGAAAGAGAAAGACCCGATTCAGGCGTCAAAGAGTATTAGAGCAGATGTGAAGCCAAAATCTGTGTCAAAGAGTATTAGTGTTGCCGCGAAGTGTATCAGTGAAGATCTTCTCAGGGCTCGAGGCGAATAAAACATTAAAAGAAAACCTTGAAAGTCAAGAAGCAGTTAAGGAACCATTCAAAGCTCATCATCACAAATACCTGCACATTAAAACTCACATAAGATCAGTGGACCAAAACTCAAAGCACAGTTATTGCAGAACCACTGCACCAGGTCACCAAAGACACCATATTAATTCATTTAAAAGCTTTCCCGCAGACCTGTTTAGGTCAGTTGTAATAAATACTTTTGGATATTTTACCTATAAAGACGACCCTGAACAATGTAATGAGAGTTGGTTTTTGTTGGTTAGATGTTTTGCTTGAGCAGAGACTCGCACTGTATACTTGATAATTTCTATAATCAAAGACTGCTTAAGAGCTCGGAGAATGAATTGTGTACTGTGTTTAATGGTTGAAGAGTGACTGTGGAATTCTTGTGCTGATAAATGACTCAATAAGTGCTTCTTACCTCTGTTTTTCCATTCATATATCATTATCTAAGCAGCAGAAAGAAAGATTAGCCTAGAACTTGTTTAATTTGCCCCAATTCACCATGTATGACAATTATCTAGGGATTCTCAATTGCCCCTAGATAGAGCTCATTTTCCTTCCCTCTGTTAAGCTGATTGAGAGATTCTTAATTGCCTCTCATTCCTTACATTTCACTCCATCTCTTTAGCTTGAAGGTTGTTTCATGTGCAGCTACCTTGCTCCATATTCCTCTTGTGATCAGGAAAGCCTACCTGCGGTTCTACTCCTTGACTCCATGCCCAATGGTTCGAAACTTATCACTCTATGCATGCCTCTCTGCTTGAATGCATCATCTTCCCATTCAAACACCATCCAAACCTAAACAAAACCCACTGAACCCAATAGCTAGCCTAAAATCATCATCAACAAAGCTAAATCATCAAGAGAGAACCCTCTCTGATTACAGGTGGGCTAGAACCTGTAATCCAAAGATTGGTTTGTGGTTACCTCGGCCGTATCCCTTCAGGAGCTTAGGGACAACCTGAGTGATAACAGTCTCATAATTTCATGGTATGCTAATGTGTCCAAAACAAAGGGATGCTAAATCAATTCAATGTTTTTTGTATACTTAGTTTGATGTTTTTGAATCATATTTTCTCTTGCAAATCTTGCTGATTATCATATTTTCATTAGAACAAACCCTATTCTCAGTTTCTAATGGCAAGTGAAACATAAAAATCTCATCACTTTGGGATGTAATTGTAATGGAAGTAGTTTCAATATCACCCCATGGTATGACTAAATGAGAAAGTTGTTTTTCTATGACATCAATAATTTGTTTATGAAAAAAGTATGTTTGAGCCCATGTTTCTCCATTTTACTTTAATTTGTATTCAGAATCCCTGTATGGGATGTAAAGTATCATTTTCTCTCTATAATGGTTTTCTATATCCATGTTTTCATTGTATCGAATGAATCTTATGACACATGGACTTTTTTCTTTTATTTTATTGTGTTTTCGTGATTAAATAAGAAGAAACATATTCTTTCAAGAAAACCTACTCAAGGGAAACAAGAGATGCAACATATCTATTAATAGTTGTCATGCAAACAATATCTTCAGAATTATCGGGTTCTTGTTCTAACAGAATATGTCTTTTTAGAACATATGTTTGTTTTTAAGCTCGAGCAGTGTTAATGAAAATTGTTTTTCTAGAAGCTAAAGACAAATGCAATGATAGAGCAATGCGGACTGCTTGTTGACTTGACATTTGTTGCATATTTAGAAATGAGTTTCCAATCTTACGAATAGTTTCAATTTTGTTGTCTTCGCGGGATATGCAATTTTCTCGAATTTTTTTTAATGCAATTTTCATGGAACGATCCATTTGTGTCATATAAGAGTTGCAATATGTTGTTGTAGCATAGGCATCTAAAATAAATTGAGCATCTATGTCTGCTTGCAACAACAAAGGGATTTTTTTGCAAATGAATTTATCCACCCATTGCAAGGATTTCTTTTGAGCAGTACAATTGGCTAAGTAATGCAAAATCGTAAGAGCACAATGTATTCTTGTTTTGTAATTCCAAGATCGGCTAAAAACATAGAAAACGTTATGTTTTTTTAATAGGATTTTTCCTTTAGAAGAAATGAAAGTTTCTTTTGCATTGTTTGCATATCATTGTTTTCATTGCACAAAGGATGCAAAATACAAGCTTCATCAATTGGTGGGATAGGGAAACCAAATCTACAACTAGAATTTTTATGTTTTTTGCAAGTTTCTGTGTGGTGATGAGTCTGAAATTGAATCATTTGATTCGACAAAATTGTTGAATCACAAGTCAAATACTAATCAATGAAACCTGTGACATCGACATCAAGGGATTTTGATATATTGGTTCATTTTGAATCTAAATAAATTCATGGTCATGCTCAGTTCCTCTACTTTGGAATTTTGTAATAAAAAAATAATCTTGCACTTGACCAAATAATTCATTGTTTTTTGTTATCAAGGAACATAGTGACGAGATTCTATGGCTATAATATCGACTACATATGATAGGTTGACGTTTGATCATTGTGTCAATGAATTCGTCATCGAAGTTCTTTTCCTCATTTGTTATGAAGTCAGTACATTGTATTTTTAATGCTAATCCGTATTTAAACAGGAACGTAAACAATTACATAGATAACCATATATACAAAGATGCAACGGAAATAATACTTCATTTCATTAATGGAAAATACTGAAATATGCTTACAACCAGAAATGGAAATAAACCAGCTAGGGCGATGGTAGCTTATCTCTGAGAAGAGATGTGTGGCTACATCCTCTGAACTGTGTTACAATGAGGCTCGAAGGCCTATTTATTATTGAGAAATAATGGAAAAACCCTTCACATTCCAAAACCTAACCCTGGAAGATGAAACGCCAAATTGTGGGCCCCGTTTTTGGGTAAGTTGGTACATCAACTTCCCGGGGTCGCAAATTGGTCGTCTTATCTCCATTTGACGCGCATGATAGCCCGTTGGAAAGATCTCTCCGAGGACTACGAAGGAAAAGACGATTTTTAGTCATGAAAAATCGCTGGCGGTAGATTTCCCAAAAAACGTCGTTTAGGGCCTCAAAATGGCTCCGGAAGTTTAGGACCCGAAAAACTGCTAAAAATAGTAAATTGTGCTATAATTAGGGAAACTGAAAAAAACTGCACGAAGCAATAGAGGGGATCCAAGTCGAATTAGCGGGTGGCCACCAATATCCACCTGGATCAACCTGGGAGCACATGCAACAACCTGCAAGCCTAGGATGACTTTTGCACAATTTTTAGGCTGAGAAAGTCTAGTTGCCCCTCAATCATTGTATAATTTCTGGAGTAAATCCTTGACTATCAGTCATAATTTTTAAACTTTTGAGAGGAAGCCCAGTGTTAAAAATCCATTTTGGCACATCACTCCCAACATTCAGATCAATACTATTATGGCTCATCAAACCCTAATCTAGTTGCTACATGCCCTAGACAAGTCATCACTTTGAATTCCTCCTTCCCTGAAAGTTTCCTGGCCTGAAACCCTCCAGAAATGCCTCCTTGAAGGACTAGCACAATCTTGGTCAGGGGTAAGTGCGTTTCAGTGTAGGTAGGCCCATGGCAGGGTGCATTTCAGAGCACTTAGGCCCACTTTGACCTGCATTGGGTGAGATTGAGTGAAATCCTTATAGGGTTCTAGGAATATTCTTATCTTTTGGAACCTTCTAGAAGTTTCCCACACTTATCATCTCCTATGAGCTCGAAATTGGATAGGGAATGAGTTAAGTAACCTCGTATCCTCTCATCCCTTCCTCCATGGAAACTAACTCTAAGTTTGGAAGGCCATTAAATACCCTCATTTATGACCAAACCTCCTCCATTTTCCTATAAATTGAGCACTCATCTAAGTGATCAGGGGCTAGACTTTGAGAATTTGTAAGGAGATATTGTTGGTGTGAGGTTTGAGATTGCAAGCAAGTATTGTTATGTTGTCGGAGTGTTGTGATTTTGATGTGATGTTGGTTGGAACCCAAGCTGGAGGAGTTACATTAGATTAGACTTCATGGTTGTAACTCTTCCTTCTACTTAATAAAGCTGTTTACACCTTTTCCCATATTGTTGTCTTTATGTATGATGATTATATGTGTAAATTCTTTAGATTCCATTTGTTTATAGTAGATAGATCTCTTGCTTTGATTGGTTTTTGTCCTCTATTTATGATTGCAGGTACTTGTCGAGCGGGTTAAGTTCGAGAAGGAGCAACAAGAACCATACAAAGGAGACAAAGAGAAAGAGAAAGATAACAAGTAGGTCCCTTGTCTTATTTATCTTCTATAGAAAAAGGACAAACACTTTAAATCTGTTGTTCTAGGTGTAGCTACCCACCTAGGGAAATTGTATTTATTCGTAGATGCAAAATTCCACATAACAAATTGGCAACTCCACTGGGGAATGATCATCATTTCGAGTAGTTTACCTTCATCCTAGTACACCCTAGTATACTTTACTTGCCTCCATTGATCTTATTTCAGCCTTTTTGAAGTGTTTTTTGGTAAAAATTGTGCTTGGAAGCCCCCAGGATGGCCTCTCTGGTACCAATGCAAGTTTGGTCAAGAGGCAGAGCGCTGCAGATCACCCTTGGCTTGAGGATAGTGCTCTGAAGTGCACTGTCTCCCATTCAGGCTGCGTTGATCCTCCTTAGGTAAAAAATTCCACCTTTGACTTGATTTTTCCCAAATTTCCTTTTGTTTTTTGCTTGCTGAAAGATCAATGATTGTTGTACTTCTAAAATCAAATTGTGTTTCCTCTCCTAGTCCTACTTTGGCCTTGATTGTTTAGTTTTTCATAAATGATTTCTTTATCACTATCAATTCATTGTCAAAGTTAGTTTATAATCGATTAATCTTTGTTCAAAAGAAAGTGTCGTGAAATTCTTCATTTCTTTTGAAAAAGAACTGTCGTAAAGTCTTCGTTCTTGCAAAAATATTGATTGATTGTATGTGCATTAGTTTAATTTTGTTCATTTCAAAAATTAAGGGAATTGAAAAGAAAAACTTGCATTGTGCATTGAAAAAGTTTGTGTGTGCGTATAGGAATAGTTTATGGAAATTGCATTAGACGTGCTCTTTGTTCTTTGATTAAAAGCATCTTTCTCTATCCCTACTAGCTAAGGTTTTCATTGTTAAAATTGAATGAAAATAATTCTTATCATATTAGTTGCATTCTAGGAATTTCAAAGACATCACGTGGTGAATCTTGAAAGGAAAATTCTTAATCAAGATCAACTTAAAATTAACCTCAATTAACCTAATGGAGCATTGTCACCTAACACAAACATTTATAGGTTCTAGGCTAGAGACGTGTTCTATTGTCGTAAAACATAGCAGTTGTCACTAACATGTCTGTGATACATTCCGAGTGTGATACCTCATTCCACATACATCAGTATATTGTAGCTTGTCCACGTACCTTCGGGTATATAGGGCAGTGTTACAGTACGTAAATTACAAAGAAATTCTCTCACTGTGCGGTTTTGCATTAGTCAATGCTAATACAGATTGGGTCTCCACGTACTTTCGGGTATATATGGGAGGAAAAAACTAGGTTCCTATCCATCCTTAGGTAACCGAGTCGGCCGCCTTGTACACTGTGATACATCGAACACAACATTTGGGGAGATTTCCTGCCAGTACTTCTCAGTTCACCAGGAGGTATTTTGCAGTTCACAGTTGCTTGGTAAAACTTTTGCCTAGTTTAACCATTTTTATTTATTTATTTATTTTAATAAAATCAATCAACATGTTTGGAGGAACATCAACCCTTACCCTATCATTCATAGAGGATAGCGAGTAAACTACCTTTACCGCCTGAAGCTACACCTATTCAGTTAAAGCGGTCTCGTTTGACTGAATTCGGTACTCCAAAAACTTCTAGTTCTTCATCTTCATTACCAGAAACACCTATATCGGTAAGTACTATGACCCCAGTTACTCCTACAGTTAATGGTACATCTGTTACTAAAGTGGAATCTCCACAATTTCCTAAGGAAACTAGAACTGAATCTAGTGAAACGGTAACCCAAGTTTTTCAACAACAAGTTGATTCTCAACCTAAAGTTGTTCAACAAGAAATTACTTCTGAACTTGAATCTGTTCAACTAGAAGTTGATCCTGAACCCACCATTGCTCAATCAGAAGTTACTTCTGAACCAGAAGTTATTCAAGAAGCCCAACCTGAACCTACTCTTTTATTAGAACACTTGGATCTTGAGGTTGAACAATCAAAAGTTGTTACCATACTAGAAGAAGATCGACCAGTACATCCTCAGACATCCGTAACTATCGAGACTACCTCTTTACCTTAGGAACAACTACCATAAATCTATTACGAACATGACGGTGAAATCCTTCCACCTAGTTTGATTTCAATAGAAGAGGAACATGAGGTAGAAACACCTAGAACTCCATTCCATTTTGGAACTTGACTTTATCTGTATCCTTATACTCGTCATTTTACTACTCCTTTTGATCTTGATTACTTTCAAACACCCGTTGATTCGTTAGGAAATTTATTTGGACATTTGACTATGGAAAATTTAACATCCTAGACTGTACCATCTATTACAACTACGACAGAATCTTCTGTCGCAACCTCTTTGATGTTTACTACGACACCTGAGTCACACTTGTATGGTGTTCCGTCCATCCCATCGAGTTACCAATCTTTATCTAGAACCCACTCACGTTTTTCTTCTAGTCCTTGGTATTCACAAATGTCCTCTACAGGAATTTTATCTGATTCCTTATTAACAGATACCGAATAGCTAGACCCATCAAGTTGATATCAAGTTGGTTCATCTGGTTACTGTCCTATGTATCTGCTTTACACTGGAATACCCCCATATGGAGAACAATATGTAGAATCTCCTTATCCTCCATTTTCTAGGGGACAACCATATGTCAGTATGTTATCGTCGTTAGGTCAGCATGGAATGATTGTCTGTCAGTGGAATCCAACAATGCCCGTTCAACCTAGGTTGGTTTATCCATCCCAACCTATGCAATCTGTCTCATCCATACCTACAACGCCTGTTGTTACAACTTTACCACAGTCACAAGCTTAGATTGTTGTATCTCAACCTGTGCAAGTTGTCCTTCAACCTCAGACCCCCAAGTTTCAGGTTTACAGATTCAGCCTTCTCAGGAAGTTTTACAACAACCACTTGTGCCTGGAGTCCAACAACCTTAGGCTAGTTTACCTTTTACTGGAATGACTCAGACTTACACCGGTTTAGTGTATTCACAACCTGGTCAAGCTTACATTAGTGGGAAACAACCGTTATATCAACAACAACGACAATTGCTTCAACAACCTTGGTAGCCCCAATATCAACATCAACAATTCTAGTAGTACCAACCTCACCTTGGACTTGGTAAACAAGCCTATGATGTGTTTGGTTAACAACAAGTTTACCTAGGTCCTGGTAACCAAGCCTATGCTGGGTTTGGACAACAACAAATGTATCTTGGTTCTCAACAATAGCCTTACATCGGATTTGCTCAACAAACTTACCCCTATGAAGGTTACTAGCAACAGATGCCTTATGCTGGTATGCAAAGGCCTATTGCCCAGGAAATCCCATCTTACCCTAGATATGCTCAACCTGACCTCAATAGATAGTTGCCTTTCATTGCAACACTTGAGTTACTAGATCTAAATCAGCTCACCAATGACCCAATTCTTTATGCACCTGGTGAATGGTGATTCCTCATAAATTACCTTCCAATATTCCGAAATTCAATGGAAATCCTAGAGAAGACCCATCCAACCATGTCATGAATTTTCATTTATGGTGTTCATCAAACTCCTTGAATGATGATTCAGTTAGACTACGTCTTTTCCAGAGAACGCTTACTAGTCCAACTGTGAAGTGGTACATTGAGTTACCACAAGCTTCTTTTGATAACTTTACAACTTTAGCTACCACATTTTTAACCCACTTCCAGTTACCCATACGATATGAAACTAGAACTAAACCATTAACCAACTTTAGACAAACTACTGCTACTCATATCTCTGATCATATTCATGAGTGGCATTGTCGTCGATGAATGGTTAAAACTTATGTTCCTGATTAGCTTTTGGCTAAGTGGTTTATAATATCCTTGTTGCCATCTATCACCGAGGATGTGGCGAAAGGTGGAGTTGTCACTGAAGAGCAAGTAATTGATTGTACCCAATATTTGGACTTGATTTATACACAATCTGGCACACTCTATGACAGGATCCTGAATGCACCTCGACTAACATTCATTGTTCCTCCACCACCATCGAGTAAGGAATCTCATGTTGGTGATGGTGTGATTGGTTCTTCAAGCACAAAAATGGCAGGTAGACCATTTGGTCAAACACTTTCCATTTCCAATCAAACTTCAAATGCATCTAATAACACTCTTGCTTTTGAAATTAATGTCATGTCATTTGACAAAGGAAAGAATGAAAAGAAACCAGGAAGCAAGAAGAAGGGGAAAAACAAGAAGAAATGAAATAATCCCCCTTAAGAGAAATCATCTAATTCCTCTCCTTCAGCGTTTAATCCTTGTTACCCATGTTTAATATGTAACGACGATCATTTACGTGAGATTGTCCTCATTTCTCTAAAGTCTCAAAGCTTCTGAAGACTTCTAGTACGTCCGCAATGTTCACTGATCCTTTTCCGAACCCAGAGACACATATGGTTGCTACAAACCATGCTTCCACTTCCCAAGTGCTTATGCTATCCACATCTAAGCCTAAAATTGATGTTTTGGTGTCAACACGAAGTAAATATTATGGAAATCAGTCATTGTCATCGAATAACCAAGCTGATAAACCTAATCCTTCTACTTCATCTTCGTCTGATCCTATTCCACCACCTATTGCACCAGAGTTAAGAATAAAACCACCTAAGGGAGTTGTACATAAAATCAACATTTAACCCTCGAGCTCGAGTTGCATATAACTATAACATAGTAGATGATTTGGCTCAATCACCTTCTGTTATCTCAACGCTTGAGGTGGCTTCAAAATTGTCCCTCCCAAAAGCAGGTTTTGTTGTCAGCAATTTGTGGAATCGATCTGACTGATTCCAATCTTGTGGTTTTCAACCATGCGGGTTATACGCCATAATTACTAGCACAATTAGCATTCCTAATTAAATTAAATGCCTTGAATAAACTTATTCATCAAACCATTATTGACGAGGGGGCATCTACTTGTATTATGTCTATGAATTGTTGGAAAACACTTGGCTCACCGTCTTTGTGACGTTCACCAACAACATTAAAATATTTTGACAGTTGCACATATATGCCTTGTGGAATCTTGAGTAATCTGCAAATTGAACTAGGGGGAAAAAAAATAACTGTTGAAGTTGAGGTTGTTGATGGACCCCTTGACTACAACATTTTTCTAGGAAGACCGTGGGTTTATGTTGTGGCTGCTCCGGTTTCAACATACTTTTGTACGATTGCATTCCCTCATAAAGGCGGAATCACAGTTATCAATCAACTCTCTTTTTTCACCTCTAGTTCACAAGCCGCTGGAAGAATTTTGTTGTTCATGGACCCCCTCTATATCTTCAAAACTTTGGTGTAGGTCTCTTCAAGGATTCTTCCCTAATGTGTACTTTTTCAATACCACCACCATCAAACATGGCGGAAGTGGAAAAAGTTGAGACTTGCAACATGATATCTTCTACTTCATCTGATTTAAGGAAGATTACCAATACTTCTGAAGTTCATAGTAGTAATGAAATCATGTCGCTAAGCCCTATTGAGCTTGTATAACAATCAATCTTTCTGGATTTCATGACGAACCCAAATCCATCTTCACCAATTGTATGGGTAGATCATTCATTAGAATATGGTACTTCCTCCGATCCTTTTTCACGTATATTTTCTACTGATGAAGGAATCATACAATTAATGATGATGAAATAAGAACCATGGGAAGGTTATCATCATCGTTCCCATCTTCCAAATCACATAGAGGATTTTTCAAATGAACTTAATCACCCTTCATTTGTTGATTTTCTTTCGAATTATGTTTTCATAGATACAGTAGATCCCCAACGAAACTTGTCAAATATCGAAGAAACTATTTATATCAATATTTCGACCAAACATAAAGTTGTAGAAAACATTCATGTTGGAAAATCTTGTTCTCCATCAGAAATTTATATTTACCGTGCTCTCTTTCATGAATTCCGAGATATATTTGCATGGTCATATGAGGGAATGTCAGGTATTGACTCTAGTAAAGTTAAACATGAAATCAAAATGTATCCTGAAGTCAAACCAGTGCAACAACACCTCCATCCTGTTCATCCAAAGAAGGTTGTTGCCATTAGAACAAAAGTTGAAAAAATTTTGCATGCTGCTTTCATATACCCTGTCCCTCTTACTGATTGGGTTTCCAATATTGTTCCTGTCATTAAGAAACAAGGGACAATATGAGTGTGCATTGATTATAGGGATGTTAATCAAGCTTGTCCAAAAGACAATTATCCCACTCCTTTTATCGACTAGATTATTGATGAATGTGCTGGATGTGAAATATTTTCATTCATGGATAGTTTTTCTGGCTATAACTAGATCAATATCCACCTAGAGGACCAATCTAAAACTAATTTTGTTTGTCCATGGGGCACATTCGCTTACAGGAAACTCCCTTTTGGTTTGAAGAACGCAGGGGAAACTTTTCAGAGGGAAATTAACTATGCCTTCCATGACAACAAACATATTATTCGAACATACCTTGATGATTTACCTACTCATTCATGAAAGTCGATTGATCACCTGCAGGATTTGAGAGTTATATTTTTACGGTGTTGACACTACAAAATATGACTCAATCCACACAAATGTGTGTTTTGTGTTGGTTTTGGTCATTTGCTTGGCTTCATAGTGTCTAAGGAGGGAAATCGACTTGACCCACTTAAGGTTCAGGAAATTCTTAACTTGCCTCCACCTTCCAATCTACTACAGTTTCAGAGACTCCAAGAGAAGGCTAACTTTCTGAGGAGGTTCATTCCCAATTATTTTGAAATGGCTAAAGGATTTTCTCATCTTTTGAAAAAGGGGATACCCTTCCATTGGGATTAGGTTGCGTAAGCTTCCTTTGACGCTCTTAAAGATACCTTGATTAGAGCCTCATTAATGTATTTCCTGAATTATCAAAACGACTATTTCCTGTATCTCGTCGGTGCAGATACAAACATCAGAATGGTTTTAGTCCAAGAAGAAGACGAGATTGAACATCTAATATATTATTTGAGCCTCAATCTCAATGATACATAAGTTAATTACTCTTACATCGAAAAGTTAGCTCTGGCTACTATCCAAGCTGTACAAAGATTTCGCCACTATATCCTGCTTCGAAAGACCACTATTATTTCAGATTGCAACCATATGACATATATTTTGTCACGTCAATTATTGGGGGGAAATACTCAAAATGGATCACCATTTTGTAGGAATTTGATTTGGAATTCATCAAATCCAAATCAAAGAAATCTCTAGTTTTTGCTAAGATTCTTTATGACCTTCCCTCGAATACCATTGATTCAACATCAGAACCATCAATTCTAGATGATTCTCAGTTCCTGATTTTGTCATCTAACCCGTGGAATGGAGATATATCGATTTATCTCCAGACCCAAACTTTCCAACTTAATACCTCTCACTCGCAATAGTGATGTATCCGATACCAAGCCAAAGATTATTTGATCATTGGCGACACTCTTTCCAATCGTGGTATCGATACATTTTATGAAGGTGCCTCACTCATGAGGAAGTCGAGAAATTTTTGAATGATTTCCATTCGGGTGCTTGTGATGGAAACTTATCTGGTTATGCTATTGCACAAAGAATTCTCCGTGCTGGTTACTTCTGGCCTACCATATTCAAAGATTGCATTATTTCCATCAGAAGTTGTCATGCTTGCCAGATCTATGACCATAAAGCTAGATTACCACCTACACCATTGCATCCTGTCGTCATTGTTGGACCCTTCGCCAAATGGGGCATTGACTTCATGACATGTAACCCTACCTCAGCCGGGGGGCATAGGTACATTATAGTCGCAGTTGACTATTTCACAAAATGGGCCGAGGCGATGCCTACATTAAACAACAGTGGCAAGACGGCTACACTTTTCTTTTTCAACCATGTGGTTGCCTGGTTTAGTGTACCACATGATATTGTTACAGATCATGGGTCACATTTTCACATTCATAAGATGAATGAGTTAACTTCCAAGTTAATACTTTCACATGATACTTCTACTCCTTATTATTCGCAAGCTAATGGACAAGTTGAGGCCATCAAAAAAGTCCTGAATTGAATGCTTCAAGGAATGATAGGGGTTCATAAATGAAACTGGAATTTATTCCTATACTCTGCTTTGTGGGCATATCGAACCTCAGTAAGAAATGCAACTGGATTCACACCCTTTCAATTGGTGTATGTTCTGGAGGCAATCTTGCCAATATAATGTGAAATTTCATCTCTTAAACTCGTAATTGACATGTTACCCGACACTTTTGATGAAGAAGCGCGTTTCTTAGAACTCATCCATCTGGTGAAACCCATCGTGAAGCCACATTGGCTAATGACGCACATAAGAAACTGAATCAAGGCATAATACGAAAAAAATGTCAAGCTTTGCATTTTTTCAGAAGAAGACCTGGTCATGCTTTATTCTCAGGAAGCTGATAAACTGGGAGTAGGAAAATTTGAACCACTATGGATAGGCCCTTATATTGTCAAGCATGTTTTGGCAAAAGGTGCCTACGAGTTGGTGGATTATGATGGAATTCCATTGTCATAGCCCCGAAATGGGTTGTACCTCAAATGTTACTATGCTTAATTGAGTGTAGTAAAAATCACTGTATATATGCTTTAATTGCATGTGTGTGTGTGTCAGTGTGTCTTTTAGATTTTTTATGTGGTTAAGTAATCGCTTTGCATTTGTTGCAGATGTCAGTATCTTTGGAACCATTTGTTGGTTATGCTGATGGTGCTAGTCGTAGTATGCAAAACCTATCTTCTGCAACATCGGCCATTTTCGCTCCAAGTGGTGATTTAGTGAGTTTTCAAGGGATTTGTATCTATCATTCTACAAATAATATCACTGAGTATAGTGTATTGATTGAACTTCTTTCTAATGCCATTTCACTTGGCATTCACCGAATCATCATTAGGCTAGACTCACAACTCATTGTACTGCAACTAAAAAATGTGTATATCATTTGAAATTCAACGATTCTTCATATGTTCCTTAGAGTTCATCTTTTGGAAAGACATTTTGAGAACATTCAATATCAACATATTTCTAGAAACTTTAACACATTAACTCATTATTAGTGAACTATGTGTAAACAGACATTTGCAACACATGTAAAAGTAAATTTTCAATTCACATCATTAGTTGAATAGGATTTCACATAACCATATATAAAAAATCTAAAAGTAAAAAAGTAGACAGATGTTTGAAGTTTTTACAAAATTTGTGTCCAAGACATGTTTGGTCATCTAACCTAAAAAACCAAAAATTCATACAAAAATCTTCCTAAGTAGACCTAGTGATGCTCATGATAACAGGTCATAGCCTGAGCTGTCATGCGCAATAGCCACATCCAATGGCCAGGAACACCAATAGTATGGTGTTGTAGCCTCATAGGTAACTCCTTGATCTGAATATCCGGAATACCGAGGGTTAACCCTGCTACATGATCCTGCAACTCTGCTAGTGTCTCGGTCAAATCCAAATCCTAGAGAAATGCCCTCCTGAAATTTCTTTGCATTGGTCCACCTACCTCCTAATGATGTCCCAGAGGTGTCTCCGGGAAAACTAGTCTCTTTTCGATCTACTAGCCCTCTAGGATTGGTAGCTATCCTAGAAACAAACAATCAAAGCAATTTGGGATTTCCTCTATGTATGATAGATAAGAGAGAGGCAAAGGAACCAACCTGAATCTTCCACTTGACTCCTTGCTTGATTTATCTTCCCCTTGATAGAGCTTGCAACTCTTCTCCTACTTATCCTGCTTAAAGAATACCTGTAGAGGCAAAGTAACAAAACAACATCAAAGCATCTCGATCTATTATATCATAAGCATTGCAGAATCAGAAATACAATGAACATACAATGGCATTCACAAATAACAACATTCACAAATACACGATTGTATGGAGGAAATCTAAAAGAACTTTATTAAACTAGAAGGGAGAATTACAACCCAGTTGTTTGATCCATCATCATCCTCCCAGCATCAAAGCCCTCTTCACCTCATGAAAAGCAAGATCACCCAACAATATAATGCTCCTTCTCAAAGACAAACTATCAACACTTCCTTACAAATTACAAAATTTAAGCCTCGATATCTCTCAGATGAGGGATCCATTTATAGATTTCTGCAAGGGTGTGAGTCATCTTTGGGTTTTTTATTAGTGTCATTCCACTTGTTGTTCTTGGTTCCACTTGGAGATTTCTTATATCTCTTACTCATCCCTGGGCGAATTCAGAGAGGCAAGTGTCATAGGAGATGTTTCTAGAAGATTCCATGAGCATCCACTTAGAAAACTATCTCGGACATTTGTCCATTCTCGTTCATTGCACCCCACAGAAGGCCTCTTCAGTATGCATTGCACCTGGCTAGTGTAGGAGTCAGTATGCATCACACCCTGATAGTGGAGCAGTTAGTGTGGTCTAGTTTTGGCCAGTTCTGAGTGGTTTTTCAGGTGGAACTTCTGGGGAATGATGTAATTAGTTGACCATGATCCTTTAGGGTATGAAACAACACTTTTAGGGGTTAAAGAGCCATTGGTTTATCGATATATAAGATTGGGGTTGTAGTGCCCAAATATGTCTATAATAGTTGCCCCCTAAAGCATGAAGTCGTAAATCTTTTGATGTTGGGTCAAATGCTTTATCATGAGGATCCGAGGTATTCGACCTGGAAGGTGACCTGTATAAGATGCAATACAATACATCATCACAATATAATTTTCCATGATCTAGCTGAGGTGGGCATTCCCATGCTCATGTTTATAAATTCATTTTCATGTACATAGAACAAATCATCGTCTGCGGTTGTAGACTGGTGATTCTTTATATGTAGAGTCATCATCCATTAGCTTGGATGATCATCTATGCAACTTCTGTGTACATTTTATGTCCTCGTATTTCTGAATATATCGCAGCCCGGATGGATGAAATTAGATCTGGGGTCTTCAAAGTCATTCAATCTTCACTCGATGTACAAGTCGATCCATGTGAAAAGATGTCTTGAAGTTGAACATGGATAGACATCGCCTGATTACCAGCCAATAATGTAAGCTATTAACAGACGTGAGAGGAATCACCGATAATGATAATGACCCTCAAGGTACTATAGTACAATTCACGTGGTGTGAATATATGATCCGATGTCGAAAACCACGCAAAATATTTCGGTCGAAGGCCATTGCTGTAAACCTGTGGCTGGAAGTGAGAAACTTGCCATTGAGGCATGCAAGCTTCAAAGTATTGAAAGGGTTGTTTCTAAGCCAACTTCTTGGATAATTAGCTGATGTCGACAAGAAGTGACTTGTCGTAGGGGGGCCTTAATGTATCCCACATCAACGACACGAAACGAAGCAAATGATTTGCTGGAGGTGAAAAACGATCTGACGATATAAGGTTCAGGAATGGCAGTCATGAAAAATGGAGGGTGAAGGTATTGCAGTGGATGAGGCATTAACTGGATGGTGAATTCTCTGAATGACTTCTCTTGAACATATCGGCGACACTAATATGGATTGGTAGCGTTAACCCCAAAATATGGATGGTATGGAGGACCAATGGTGATATGACTGGTGAACGGAATAACCCAACGCGACTCAATCATGGTGATGGAGTGAAAGTGTCATGTTCAAGAGCGACCTACTACCAATAAAATTCTTTAAGTTTTCTTCCCTTTTTCCCCAGCCATTGCTGACTAGTACCTCTTTATTTTTGTCAAGCTTGAGGAGGATAACATATGCTTGTTCTATAATTTTCCCTTCGGGCAAACATGTCGCTATGTTTTAGTGAGCCTAGCGACAGCGAAACTTGTTCTTGTCTAGGTGGACAAGTTTGTCGCTATTGTTTTAACAAGTTTAATGATAAGGATAACTCAATCCTTTTCATGTTTAGAGAGTTTGAAAAGGGACGAAAAGGAAACACCAGTAGTTCTTTTTCGTAGCATAATCCCTTAAGTCCAAAAAAGGATAAAATAATACGAAAGGGATGATTTTTTGATAACTTTAGCGAGCCGAAAAGACAAGAACTCAAACGTTTTCATGAGATAATCCCTCAGGTCCGAAAAAGATTAAAATGTACATGAGGGATGGCACTTCCCCTTACTTTAACGAGCTAGAAAGGCCAATAGCTTGACAATCTTTTCATATTTAATGAGTCTGAAAAGAGTTTAAAGGAGACTCATTTTTGAGGAAAACTAGTTCCGGGTAAGCTTGGAACATCTCAAAACATGGTGATATGAAGAGGGTGGCTAACATGACCACTCGTCACAGCTATTCCTCAGAAAGGTAAACAATCAAGTGGAAGCGTATGATAAGCCAAAAGAATGGAGGTGATGGCAGGAACACAACCAAGGCTCAAAAGGCTGATAGCAGGGAAATCACAAAGGTTATTTACCGAGGGTGGATTCATTTTTTAACGAGCTTGAACCAGGAGAAACTATGCTCAGTGGTAGGTTTATTTTTTAATGAGCTTGAACTATGCGATAACATTGCTCATAGCCCGGTTCATTTTTTAATGAGCTTGAATCGTGGGATAACATATGCTCAGTTTCTTTTTATGTGAGTTAGAAACGACAAAAATAAAAAGATAAAAAGCTAGAAAAAACTAAAAAGCTAAGGAACTACTGAGGTTAGGTAGGATGGTTTCATCAGCAACTGGACAAAACACTTTCTTTGCTTCGTCTGCGGTGCAGACAAAGGTGAATGGTGTGTCAGACCAATCACCTAACCTAAGAAGTTGAAAAATTAAAAAAACTAAAAAGCTAAAAAATAAAATTGGTCGTTTTTAGCTTGCATAAAAAGTTTGCATGCCCCCAGACATCGAGAAAAGGAGAGTTTCCAGTAACCATATGGAAATCACGATGGTTAAGCAAGGGTATTTTTGTCAGCAGTTAGACAAAATACTTCCTTGGCTTTGTCCATCAAATAGACAAAGGTGAATGGTGTGAGATAACACTTCCAATCACATAACTTATAGGGAAACCTATCTTTTTAGCTGGTTTGGTCTGCCAAAGCAGACAAGGGTGCATGCCCCCTAAGCTTCATTACATTCACTAGACTACTCGTGGTAATTAGGTGTATGGAATGAAGGTTGAAGAGACATTCTCGATGCAAAAGGACCATTTAGGGATGATGTTTGACTTGAAGTTATGCTTGAACCAGGAAATGAAAGTTGGTCGACAGTGACAATTTTACCTTCATGCGGGAAACACATCACTCGAAAGAGTGTTGAGGCAATAGCTTCCATGTTGTAAACATAGTCACGCCCAAGGCGGTCCTTGGTCTACCATCACGTTCAAGTGAACGGTTTTCCTTCTCACAGTAATTAGTAACTTAGGAAGGATGCCTAATGGTCAACTGGTTCCTTTGTTAATGACACTTTGACACAAATTTTCTTTTTCAATTTTTAAGAGTCGAGAAAAAGCTAAAGATGACTCTAGTCCCCTTCGATTTTTAATGAGCCTGAAGTGACAAGTGCTCAGATGGACTTTTTCTTTTAAGGAGTCGAAAAGGAACGAAAGTGACTACTCTGGAAATCTAGACAGATGGATTACCAAACCAATCGCAAAACTACAATATACACCTTGGTGATAGATTAAAGAGAAATTACTAAGGACTTATGCACGGCAGTCAATCTTCCCGAATGTTGTGTTCAGTGCATTGCGATCAATAGGGTGGCAGACACAACGTCCTGTGGATAAAGGATATAAGCCTATTTTTGTCTCCCAATATATATGTTGAAAAGTGTGCAACAAGAAATGCTAAATTTAGAATGTGCTAAAAATAGCATGTCTAAAAATAGTAGTTTGACCAGTGAGGTCATTGGCCACATTAGGTGAGAGGTGAAATTGCTAAAAATAGAAAGTTCTAAAAATAGCATTTCTAGGTCCCTTCCTATTTATAGCAGTCCCTAGTCTATCTATAGGAAGTAAAATTAATTTTGGTCTTAACAGCAGTTTAAAATATTAATTAATTAATCTCCATGAGTTAATTAATTATGAAAAATTAAACTTGTAGTCTTTGTGAGATCATGCAATTATTTTCTCCCTTGATTTAGGATTTATCCCTTGATTAAAGGAGATAAGGATCAGTTCTATAATGAGAGAATCAGTTGACTTAGTTCTAACTAGTCAAGTCCAGTTAGATTATTTTAACAAGTTGTTAAAGTAATAAAATATAGTTTGCTAATGCTTGCATGCATGTGACAACTATTATTTTAGATAACTGAGGATTAACTCATGGATAACTGTTGCATGTCAGTTCTGTCAGAGACCCAGTTGAGATCAGATGTGGGATGGTGTACTATCAGATGCTTAACTATTTCTAGTAAGTAGTTTTTGCATGGTTGAGGAACTAGTGTTCTCAAGGAATATGTAGTTGGACCATTGGTTGTTTTTGGTATGTTGGAATTAATAGCATATGCTTTTGCTATTATTTCCTAAGAAAAATACGTAAGGACCATAGGGAAATACTATATAAACAGGGCTTGGATGGTTCATGAGACATATCTTCATATCTTCATAGTTCATTGAGAACTGAATAGCTTGAGAGCTAATTCTTCTTGTATTGTGAAGAAGATTTCCACTTGATTGATAATACATGGTTGGGGTTTTATGTTGGTGCTTTCCCATGGATATATCTTGTGTTATGTGTGATTAATTCTCTTGATCAGTTATGCATGTTTCTACTTGATGTTGCTCATGATTTCGATTATGCTTCCACTTAATGTTTTGTAGAAGTAGAACAAGTATTATGCTTTAGGACATTGCATATATTGGTTTGTTCTATAGGTGAAATTTCTACACGGTATCAAAGCACAGAAGATCAAGCAAGAACAGTATACTAGCAGGAGGAATTCAAAGTTTCTTATTCTTGATATAGATCTCAAGTTCTTATCACATCTATTTCATCGATGGTGTTCAATGGTTTGAGGCTTGAGTATGCCCTTAATGGCAGCTCAAACTATATAGCTTGGAAGGATCGCATAGAGGCAGTTTTGGAAGATAATGGTCTTAAGGATTTCATTGATCAAGACATCCCTAAGCCTATTGACAAGACTAAGCTGGTGAAATGGGGTAAGTGTGTGGCTAGAGCTAGGAGAATTCTCTTGGAGGGTGTTCGAGATCACATAGTCTCAAGCCTCCATGGGAAGGAGTCTCTATTTTCAATGTGGAAAACATTGAAAGATTTATCTTAGAATAGCAGTGATCAAAGGAAGTTGGCACTGAAGGACAAGCTTCTAAAGATCAAGTGTGAGAAGGGTGACTCTATTTCTACATTCTTGAACAAGCTCACCACCTGCTTGCAAGTGTTGGAGTCACTACAACTGATGAGGATATGGTGAGTCTAGCACTCCTTGGCCTTCGTAAGAGCTGGCATAGCTACCAGGACTCAGTGAATGGAAGGGACAAACTGCCATATTGGGAACGATTATGGTCGGATTTGATGCAAGAGGAGATCAAATGGAGCACCAGGGATGGAGCTTCTTCATCAAAACATGATGATGAAGAGAACTTGGATTTAGCTTCTAAAGCTAAGAAAGGGAAATCGAAGGCATCCCATTCCAAGTCTTCTCAAGGAGGGAAGAAGTTTGACAAGTCGAAGGTGAGATGCTTTCATTGTCATGAGGTTGGTCATTATGCTAATAATTTCCCAAGGAGGAAGTCCAAGAAGAAAGGTCCCTCCAAGGAATCTGATGGTGATGCACTAGCTTCATAGTTTGAGATGGATTTCTTGCTTATTGCATGCATGCTTTCATCTAGCATGGGATGTGTTTGGTATTTGGATAGTGGAGCTTCTTTCCACATGTCAGGTGATAAGAATATTTTCAGCACTTTGGAGGAAAAGGATCTCCAGATATGGATCGAGATGGGCGATGACAAAAAGTACTGTGTCTCACCAGGTACATTTATGTTTCAGAGGGAGCATGGTTCTCCCCTCACTCTTTCTAATGTTATGTATGTAACAGGGCTAAAAAAGAATCTTGTGTCTATTGCTATGCTTGAGGATAAAGGCTATGATGTAGTCTTTAGTTTGGGAAAGGTTTTCCTAAGGCACATCGGCACTGGACAGACCAAACAGATTGGGATTCGAATTAAGAATCTCTACAAGTTGTAGGTAGAAGATTATGCTACTCTCAGTTCCAAGGCAGAAGTGGTGCATGGCCAAGATATTGGCGAGCTATGGCATAGGAGACTGGGCCACTTGCATCATGGGGCCTTGAAGATCATGCAGTAAATTTCTATCAGATTACCCAAGTGCAAACTGGAGCAGACAAGCACATGAAAAGGTTGTACTCTAGGTAAGTATGCGAAGGCTTCCTTTCATGATCAGGATGGTAGAGTAGGAGCAGTTCTTGATAAATTTCATTCAGATGTATGTGGGCCCTTCTTTACAGCATCCACCGCGAAGCAAAGGTACTTTGTTATTTTTATAGATGATTTTTCTTGTAGATGTTGGATCTACTTCATGTAAAAGAAGGATCAAACCTTCTTGAAGTTTTGTGAGTTCAATGCTTTGGAAGAGAAAGAATCAGGTAGGAAGATAAAGGCCTTGCGGAGTGACAACAGTGGAGAGTATGTTTCCCAACAGTTTAAAGACTTCTGTTCTTCAGAAGGAATTAAATGGAAACTCACGGCACCTCATAACCCACAACAGAATGGGGTGGCCGAAAGGAAGAATAGATCTATTGTGGGGGCAACTTGAGCCATGCTGCATGACCAAAGCCTACCACTTCATTTGTGGGCTGAGGCATGCAATACAACAATGTATCTTCAGAACAGAATTCCTCATCATATTTTGGGGATGAAGACACTTATAGAGGCTTTTTCAGGGAAGCGGCCAGATGTGAGTCACTTCCATATCTTTGGATCACCAGTTTATTGTCATGTGACCAAAGATGCTTGGAAGAAGCTAGACCCAACAGCTGAGTTGGGAATACTTGTGGGGTATACGGATACACCTTACAACTATCGGGTTTTTTTGCCTGCCAGTCAGAGGACAGTAGTGCGTAGGGATCTGAAGTTTGATGAGCAGCGAGCCATGCGAGAGTCACTTGAGAGGGACCTCAAGTTGCATAGTGATGATGAGGAACTACTAGTTCTTAAGGAGGAGGAGCCTCTTGATGATGTGGAGCAGCCACATGCAGAGATTCTAGTGGTGGAGATCACCACTACTGGAGAGTCTTCGAGAGAGGGGCAGAAATGCTCTCGGGAAGCTGACAGATTGATGCAGGATGCAAGAGAGAATGTGGGGCAGTCATCCTCTCATCGTAGACAGAGGAGATCTCTCGATAGATACATTAGCTACATGGCCCTGGATGGGGAGTATGTAGCGACCGAGCCTTCTTCTTTTGAGGAGGCATTGCAATAGCCAGTTTGGATGGATGCGATGGTAGAGGAGTATGATTCTATCATGAGTAACAGTGTATGGGATGTTGTTCCTAGACTGGGGGACAAGTCAGTTGTTACTTCTTGATGGCTTTACAAGGTAAAGCAGGCAGCTGATGGCAGTATTGAGAAACATAAGGCAAGATTTGTTGCCTGTGGTTTCTCACAGGTTGAGGGGATTGACTATGATGAGATATTTGCTCGTGTTGCAAGCTACTCATCGATTAGATCGATTCTAGCACTATCAGCACAGATGGGTTGGAATTTTTAAATAGATCCATCAAATGGATGTGAATACAACTTTCCTCAATGGGGAGATTGAGGAAGAGGTATACATTAAGTAGCCTGAAGGATTTGAGACCTTCGATCGTGAGTCACATGTGTGTCAGCTCAAGCGAGCATTGTATGGGCTAAAGCAAGTACTCTGTGCTTGGTATACCAGGATCAACAACTATTTCACCACGTTGGGCTTCACCAAGAGTGAAGCGGATGCAAACCTCTACCACATCATTGTAGACCACATCATTGTAGATGGTAAGCTATTGATTATTATACTTTAGTTGATGATCTGATTTTGACAGGCGATGATGAGTTGATCAAGTCTTGCAAGAGAGTTTGAGATGAAGGACATGGGCCTCATGCACTACTTTCTAGGCATGGAGGTGTGGCAAAGAGATGGGGAAATATTTTTTTCTCAAGGCAAGTATGCCAATGAGATACTGAGGCGCTTCCACATGGATATGTGCAAGCCCATGGAGACTCCTCTAGCAAGTGACTGGAGGAAGGAGGATGCTACTTCAGGTGAGGTAGTAGCTGCTACAGTTTATCGGCAGCTTGTGGGTTCACTCATGTATCTAGTGAACGCATGACCAGATTTATGCTTCGCAGTGAACCAGCTGAGTCAAGCTATGGTTCAGCCAACCAAGTTATTTTGAAATGTAGTAAATCATGTGCTGAGATACCTCAGAGGCACTACACAGTATGGATTATGGTACAAGCGGATAGAGGGAGTGAAGCTCCAAGGCTTCATAGATGCAGATTGGGCAGGTAGTCCATCTGACAGGAAGAGCACTTCTGGAGGGATCTTCAACCTTGGGTTAGCTACAGTTTCTTGGTATAGCCAGAAACAGAGATCAATTGCACTTAACTCAGCAGATGCAGAGTACATGGCAGCAAGTCAGGCTGCATGTGAGGCCATCTGGATGCGGAAGATCCTAGTGGGATTGTTTGGTTAGATGATGGATTCGACGATGATATATTGTGATAATCAGAGTTGTATTAAACTCTCTGAGAATCTAGTGTTTCATGATAGGTCCAAGCATATAGATATCCACTATCATCATCTATGGGATTATGTGGTCAAGAGGATCATGATGTTGCAGTATATTTCGACCGAGGAACAGGATGCAGATATTTTGACAAAGGCATTGTCAAAGGGAAAGTTTGAGTTCCATAGGGACAAGATTTGGGTTGATAATAATCCCTTTCTTGTTAAGAGGGAGTATTGAAAAGTGTGTAACAAGAAATGCTAAATTTAGAATGTGCTAAAAATAGAATGTCTAAAAATAGTAGTTTGGCCAATGAGGTCATTGGCCACATATGGTGAGAGGTGAAATTGCTAAAAATAGAAAGTTCTAAAAATAACGTTTCTGGGTCCCTTCCTATTTATAGCAGTCCCTAATCTATCTATAGGAAGTAAAATTAATTTTGGTCTTAACAACAGTTTAAAATATTAATTAATTAATCTCCATGAGTTAATTAATTATGAAAAATTAAACTTGTAGTCTTTGTGAGATCATGCAATTATTTTCTCCCTTGATTTAGGAATTTATGCCTTGATTAAAGGAGATAAGGTTTAGTTCTATAATGAGAGAATTAGTTGACTTAGCTCTAACTAGTCAAGTCCAGCTAGATTATTTTAACAAGTTGTTAAAATAATAAAATATAGTTTGTTAATGCTTGCATGCATGTGACAACTATTATTTTAGGTAGCCAAGGATTCACTCATGGATAACTGTTGCATGTCAGTTCTGTCAGAGACCCAGTTGAGATCAGATGTGGGACAATGTACTATCAGATGATTAACTATTTCTAGTAAGTAGTTTTTGCATGGTTGAGGAACTAGTGTCCTCAAGGAATATGTAGTTGGACCATTGGTTGTTTTTGGTATGCTGGAATTAATAGCATATGCTTTTGCTATTATTTCCTAAGCAAACTACGTAAGTGTTGGCATTATGATACATATGTTGTACTTGATGGCAACCCACTAATCTCAAATGATAAATTATAGTGCAGCAAAGTTATTTTCTAGTTCCGCAGGAGCACAGATCAAAAGATGTGGTCATCGGCAAGTTGCGCAGGAGAACCGTTGAAAAGGTGTGGATATGTTTGCAGGTCTCCCACACAAAAGGTGCGAACCTAAAATGCACAGACTTTCATGCAGAGAAAAATGTGCATCTTATGTTTGGTCCATGGTATTTAGTCCGATGTTTTTGATCCTATGGTTTTGGTCCATGGTTTTGGCATCTAAAATATTGAAACCAGGTTTTGGATCCCTAGTATTGTTTCTCAATGGTTTTGATCCATGGTTTGAGTAAGGTCTTGACTATAAAAGGGAAAGGAGATCAGTTGGAAAAATACAAGTGTTGAAAATCTTAAGAAGAGCAAGATCTGAATTTCTGATAATCGGTTGGTGAGACATAGTTCAATCTGAATCAAGGAGAAACCGGAGCATTATAAGTCAGATCTACTGAAGAGTTGGGATTGCTTTGACGCATGAACGGATTTGTGATTTCGACAGTCTTGGGTATGTTTGAGAACTAATAAACTGTCTAAATCCGGAGGTGCGCAGGAGCGGAAAAGGCGCAGTGTGGAGGTGCGTAGCACCAGAGAAAAAGCAGGTGCGGAGGTGCGCAGTTGAATCGGCGGAGCAGGTGCGGAGGTGCGCTGAAGAGTAGACAGTGCGGGTGCAAAGTTGCACAGACTCATCATGGCAGAAGTTCGGATATCCGCAGGTTTCCTTCGGTGAAGTTGCAAACCTTTCTTGAAATATATTTTAGCTATATTTTATATGTTTCTACAGAGCTCTGGGTTTAAAGTGGTGTCTGGTTACTGGTGTTATTTTCTGGTTATTGCATTCTGAGAAGTTATTTGTTTAAAGGAGATTGGGTAATGCACATGTACTTGATGTTTTAGATCCAGTTTGAAAAGTGGTCCCTGGAAGAAAAGAGAAGGTTGTAGCCTTCTGTAGGTCCGCACATATGTACTAGTATTTCAGCTAGTACAAGAGCTAAGGGGGTTGTAGCTCCCTTCCAGAAGAAGCTGGAAAATGAGAGAGGGTTGTAGCTCTCTGCAGGTTACAGCTTGTGTACTGGTAAAAGACTGCAACAGTACAAAATCATTGTAAGAAGAAGTTTCTAATTGAAAGAAGATAGAGACATATTGCAGTAGGTGGTTTTCACCCACATTAGTTTCCACCTTACATCTTGTGTTCCTTGGTGTGACTGTCTATTTTGTGTTCCTGCTCATTATTCTATGGTTCTCACTTATAGATTAATGAAAAACATCTGAAGAATAAATTAAATTATAAATTTGGAAGGTATATGCAAGTTTCAATTGTCAGATCTGAAAATATTTGTATAAATTGATAAGAGTTTGATAATACTGATTCACCCTCCCCTCTCAGTGTTATTTCCAACACTAAGGACCATAGGGAAAGCCTATATAAACAAGGCTTGGGTGGTTCATGAGACATATCTTCATGTCTTCATAGTTCATTGAGAACTGAATAGCTTGAGAGCTAATTATTCTTGTATTGTGAAGAGGATTTCCACTTGATTGATAATACATGGTTGGGGTTTTATGCTGGTGCTTTCCCCTAGATATATCTTGTGTTATGTGTGATTAATTCTCTTGATCAGTTATGCATGTTTCTACTTGATGTTGATCATGATTTTGATTATGCTTCCACTTAATGTTTTGTAGAAGTAGAACAAGTATTATGCTTTAGGACATTGCGTATATCGGTTTGTTCTACAGGTGCAATTTCTACAATATACTCGACAGTACGGGGAGCACAAGTCCATGCTAGCACTTGTTGTATCAAAGAGGAGGAATCACCCAACCTTCGATGAAAATGATAGGTACTAGATTTTACGACGCCGGAACACATCTCTAGCCTAGACCTCTAAATGTGTTGCATTAGGTTACAAAGCATTGTTAAGTTCATTGAAATTTATTTTAAAGTTGATCTTGTTTAGAAGTTTGCCTTTCAATGGTTCACCACATGATGTAGATGTAAAATTCCTAAATGCAATCTACAATGATAAACAATCGTTGTTTATTTTAGCAATGAAAATCCTAGCTACTAAGGAAAGAAGATTATGATTCTTTCAAACAAAGAGAAAAAAGCACACACTAAATGCACTTTTCCTAAATCATTTTTTGCAAATAGTCTAAATGCAAATGCAAATGCATGTATTTGTTTTTTTGTTCCCTTTAATGTGAAAAATGCCAAAAAGGAAAACTAAGTAGAGCAAAGATTTGAAATATTTTTACTCAAAGCGACATTTCGACAATTTCTTTTTCAAAATGTAAAGGAAGACTAAACGACACTTTTCAATTTAGAATAGAAAATGCTTTTTACACTTCAAATATCAACAAATCAAATCAAATACATGACAAAATGTTCAATCGACTATCTAGAGAAGGAAGACTTTACGACACTCCTCTTTTTGACACAAAATGATAGTTACGACACTTTTTGCACCAAAATGACAGATCGATTTAAGAAACTTTTCGACAAGGGAACGTAAATAATGGAAAAATACATAAAAACATTTACTAATCCTAATCAATGGAGGCTAAACAATGTAATGCAAGTAGGCTTCAGCAAAAGGAGAGAAATAGGCTCAGTCAGTCATCGCACCTGGGCTTCATAGAAACAGGTATGCATCGCACCTGCTACACTCAGGAAGTACGATGCATACTGGCTTCTAGTGACAAACACTACGATGGGCCAGGAAGCACAACTAAGATGGGTTTTGGCTCAAATTTGCAGTTGATTTCAGTGAGCTAAGCTAAGCTATGATGGACAGTAAAGAGAAAAGTATAGGGCTATGATCTTGAGAGGTGACTGAGCTACCAAAAGGGCATCTAGAATGCTTGTAAGTCAGATGTTCAATTCATAAACTAAACCAAAGATTGACTGAAGCAGCATTCATCTACTTTGTAATTGCAGAGCAAGAGCAGTTTGAAGGCTATATGGCTAACTTTAGGCTCTGTCTATAGTTTATAAAGAAAACAACAACAACAAACAAAAAAACTATTCAATCCCCAGCAGAGTCGCCATTTTGTTTCCAGGAAAACTAGTGTCTTTTCGATTTGCTATCCCTCTAGGATTGGCAGCTATCCTAGAAACAAACAATCAAAGCAATTTGGGATTTCCTCTATGTATGATAGATAAGAGAGAGACAAAGGAACCAACTTGAATCTTTCGCTTGACTCATTGCTTGATTTCTCTTCCCCTTAATAGAGCTTGCAACTCTTCTCCTACTTATGCTGCTTAAAGAATACCTGTAGAGGAAAAGTAACAAAACACCATCAAAGCGTCTCGATCTATTATATCATAAGCATTGCAAAATCAAAAATACAATGAACATACAATGGCATTCACAAATGACAACATTAAAAAATACACGATTGTATGGAGGAAAACTCAATAACTTTATTAAAATAGAAGGGAGAATTACAACTCAGCTATCTGATCTACCATCATCCTCCCAGCATCAAAGCCCTCTTCACATCATGAAAATCAAGATCACCCAATAATACAATGCTCCTTCTCAAAGACAAACTATCAACACTTCCTTACAAATTACAAAATTCTAGCCTCGAGATCTCTCAAATGAGGGATCCATTTATAGATGTCTGAAAGGGTGTGAGTCATCTCTAGGTTTTTTATTAGTGTCATTCCATTTGTTCTTGGTTTCATTTGCAGATTTCTTGGATCTCTTACTCATCCTTGGGTGAATTAAGAGAGGCAAGTGTCATAGGAGAAGTTTCTAGAAGATTCCATAAGCATCCACTTAGCAAACTATCTCGAAAATTTCTCCATTCTCACTCATTGCACCCCACAGAAGGTCTCTTCAGTATGCATCACACCTGGCTAGTGTAGGAGTCAGTATGCATCGCACCATGACAATGGAGCAGTCAGTATGGTCTAGTTTTGGCCAGTTCTGAGTGGTTTTTCAGGTGGAACTTCTGGGGAATGATGTAATCAGTTGACCATGATCCTTTAGGGTATGAAACAACACTTTTAGGGGTCAAAGAGCCCTTGGTTTATCGACATGTAAGATTGGGGTTGCAATGCCCAAATATGTCTATAACAAGAGGTCGAAAATTACCAACATCTGTATGCATGAGAATGATTTTAGTTTAGTCTTCGAAACATCAAAAACACAAAAACATGTAGAAAATTAAAAATAAAAAACATTTGATAAAAAACATTTTACCTATAGCACCCCATTGAGCGCCCACTGGTAAGCTCAACTCTGGATCTCCACGAAAATCTAACCCTGCATATGGATGCTCCTCAATGGCAATGTGTTGTCAATCGAGCCAACTGAACAATGTTAGTAGTATAAAATGTGATTGATGACTGACCAGCATGTCTAGCCATCAATTCGACCCACCTCTACTTCTGTGGATCTCTAGGACCAGCTACACCCAGTGTTACATGCTGGGGTTTCATCAATGGAATTATCTCTAAGGTAAAACCAATTAAGAGCAATCCATAGCTAAAATTCTTCGTCTTACCACTCTTTACCTTTGCCAACTGCTCTTTTAGTGAAGAAAGTACAACCTCACACCAGTTGAATAAATTTGGCCCAAGACACTCAAGTGTATACTGCATGTATGATCTATTCACCAGATGAAGTGTCACACTGCCTGCCAACTTTGCGATACTAAAAAATATTGTTCTCAAAGGAAAATCATGAATATCTTTGATGATTATCTTTCTATCTTTGCTAGGCTGGGTACCTGGCTGACAGAATTGTCTAACATAGTCCCTCACTAATTCACCCCATTGGGAAGAACCTGAAAGACAAATGGCGTCACCACATCTCGACAACCCTGTAAGAAAGTAAACATCATCGATCATAATAGGGACCACTTTGACCCTTATGTGAAAATCCTGATCCATTGGATCCCATGCATAAACTAGGAACTGCAATAGTTCTGATTGTTGCCTCATCCCAGACAACCTGAAGTATTTGAGCAATCCACAGTTTTCTGAGGGCCTCAAAAGTACCCGGATAATTTAGGGTAACAATGTATTGTTCTTCATGCTCTATTTCTCACCAAGTAATAGAGACTCTAATCCAATGAAAGCCTAAAATCAAACCATAAGCTTAGTTAGGAACCATTTCATGCAAAAAACTAGAGAAATTTTGGGCCAAACAGGTGAAACAAATTTGTGAAACTCACCCAGCGCAACCCAGGCAAGGAGACAATGCACTGAATAGAAGCTACCCTTGTGTTTGGGTTCTTTGCAGTGCAATTTTCAGCATGGAAGGTTTCACTGATCCCAAGGCGAAATATTCTAACCCTAGGGGCCCTAAAAACCCAAAAAAATTGCCTAAAACTATAAAAGAATGACATGAAAAGAAAGAGGAGGGGTAGATCTTATACCTGTTCTAGATGGCATGAGAAATGATCCATAGAATCTTTCGCAATCCACTGCTGAAGATCGAGGTAAAAAATAGGGTCAGAGCACAAATTGAATGGTAAATATCAAATGGTGACAATGACATGGTAAATTCTTGTTTTATGTTTAATTCATGATCATTAAATGAGTAAAATTTAGTATTTACCTATATTTACCAATTAAATAGGTATGTTTGATCTGTTTGGTACTTCTTTGAACATATTTATAGTTGACTTACAAAATTTGATGTGCACGATCGTGAATTGCAGTTTGACCGTAGAGCGTACTTTTATCTCTTTTTTGAGCTCTGTTAAACATCGAAAAAGGAACCCCCTTGGAGTCCTCTTTAAGCTCTTTTCAGAATCTCGAAATATGAAAAGATTATCGAGCGCTTGTCCTTTTCAGCTCATTAATGGATTGGAAATGACATCTACTCAGTATAAGTTTAACCCTTTTCTGGACTGAGATAGATTATTTACGAAAAAGGAATATGTTGATCGAACATGGTCAATAAGTTCTCTCTTGTATTATTTTACACTTTTTTCGGATTTGAGAGACAAATTTATGAAAAATAACTTGTGGATTTTTCTTTTTTTTTCCATTTTCTAACTTTCTAAACATGAAAAAGACCGAGTTATCATTGTTGTTAAACTCGTTAAAACATCACATAGCAAATGGATTCACCCGAAGGGTGGAATTATACAACAAGCATATGTTATCCTCCTCAAGGTTGATAAAAAATAAAGAGATATTAGTTATCAATGACTGGGGAAAGTGGGAAAAGGGGTAAACCACTTTATGGTAGCAGGTCATCATACCTTGGTCTATCATACCATCCATTACTTTATTTTTGGGTCAATGCTACCAATTCATTCAGTGTCATCGACATGTTCAAGAGAATTCACTCAGTTAAACTCATCCTTTGCAATACTCATAAACCTTCATTTTCATGACCACCATTCCTGAACCTTGTGTCATCAGTCACATTTTGTCTCCAAAAATCATTACACTCGTTTCATGTCGTTGATGTGGGATACATCAAGGACCTCCTACAATGAGTCGCTTCTTGTGAACATCAGCACATTATCCAAGAATTTGACTTACAAACACCCTTACAGTACCTTGAGGCTTGCATACATCAATGGTAGGTTTCTTGCTTCTGGCAATAGGTTGATATAACTGGACTTTGTCTGGAAGACTTTGTATGGTGTTTGACATCAAAACATCCATTCACACCATGCAAAATGTACTACAGTACCTTAAGGATCATTATCATTATCAATGATTTCTCTTGCATCTATTAACAACTTACATCATTGGTTGGTAATCAGATGGTGTCCTCCCATGTTTGACTTCAGATCACATATTCACATGGTTAGGTTCGTACTTGAGTGAACGATTAAACGAGATAAAAGACCCCGGATCTAGTTTCATCCATTTGAGATGTGATTTCAAGAAAGTACCAAATCATCTGTATGATGGCTTTACACTGATGGGCATCCCATCATGGGTCTATTTGTAGAAGAATATCTATGTACTTGTAATGAAAGTTTATATGATGAGCATGTGTATGCCTTCGCTCAGAATTCATGAGAAAAAAATCAAAATATCATGATATTATGTATTGTAATTGATGAAGGTGACCACCCTCATCGGAACCTCCTCATCACATCATAAAGCATATCACTCGACATTATCATTTTTGACTTCATGCTTTAGCGGGTAGTTGTTACAAATCCATTTGGGTACATCACTCCCAACATTCAGATCAATACTATTAGGGCTCATCAAACCCTAATCCAGTTGCTACATGCCCTAGACAAGTCATTACTTTAAATGCCTCCTTCCCTAAAAGTTTCTTGGCCTGAAACCCTCTAGAAATGCTTGTTTGAGGGACCAACATAGCCTTGGTCAGGGGTAAGTGTGCTTTAGTGCAGGTAGGCCCATGACAGGCAATTCAAAGCACTTAGGCCACTTTGACCTACGCTGGTGAGATTGAGCGAAATCCTCATAGGGTTTTGGGAATAATCTTATCTTCTAGAGCCTTCTAGAAGATTCCCACACTTATCATCTCCTATGAGCTCGAAATTGGATAGTGAATGAATTAAGTAACCTCATATCCTCTCATCCCTTCCCCCATGGAAACTAACTCTAAGTTTGGAAGGCCATTCAATACCCTCATTTATGACCAAACCTCCTCCATTTTCCTATAAATTGAGCACTCATCTAAGTGATCAGGGGCTGGAATTTGAGAATTTGTAAGGAGATACTGTTGGTGTGAGGTTTGAGATTGCAAGAATGTATTTTTATGCTACCAAAGTGTTGTGATTCTGATGTGATGTTGGTTGGAACCCAAGTTGGAGGAGTGACATTGGATCAGACTTCATGGTTGTAACTCTTCCTTCTAATTAATAAAGTTGTTTACACCTTTTCCCATATTCTTGTCTTTATGTATGATGATTATATGTGTAAATGCTTTTGATTCCATTTTCTTATAGTAGACAGATCTCTTGCTTTGATTGGTTTTTGTACTCTGTTTATGATTGCAGGTACTTGTTGAGCGGGTTAAGTTCGAGAAGGAGCGACGAGAATCATACAAAGGAGACAAAAGGGAAAGCGAAAGATAACAAGTAGGTCCCTTGTCTTATTTATCTTCTATAGAAAAAGGATAAACACTTTAAATCTGTTGTTCTAGGTGTAGCTACCCACATAGGGAAATTGTATTTATCCGTAGATTCAAAATTCTACATAACACCTAGTGTTGGGCTGCATTGTGCAGTTTCAAGAGGGAAGGCTGCCTAGCTGTTCTGCACATTTCTGGAGAGTAGGAGGAAACGTATATGGATTTCACAATTTCCAGAGGGAAGGATGCTTCCCCTCCAGAATTGTGCAATTTTCCAGATGAACATCACAACCAGAAATTGACCGAGTTCCGGAATATTAGTCTGTGGGTGGGAGGCAAACAATCTGTCACACACAAGCTAATAAGCCACTGAAACTTGACTGAAGCATATGTACTTGGACAGGAAAGACATCTTACAAAGTATGTTTCATAAGGAGGCTCCAAAATGAAGCTAAGGAAAAAATTTGGAGGGTGCTCGTAGTCGCTACAACACTTGGCGACACACTGGTAGAATGCCATCTCAAGTGTCGTTCTACCAGCCTGATATGCAAGTTCATATGGACTCAAAGGCATAAGATCACCAAACGCGTCTATCTCAGATTCAGAAGGTATGATCCAAGGATCATCATAAACAATGGTATCTGATGAAATCATATGAATGGTTGCAGTAGAAGACGATGCATTGATGGGAGGAAAAGGAAAAGTTCCCAGTAAACCGGCATCTTTAACTAATCCTACTCCAACGTCCTTATATGGGATAGTCGTTTTACCAACATGCTGAATGCTTTAAGCAGAGGCCGGGTCGGATGAAAAGTAAGACAACTGGTCTAAGGTTACGATCTTTCCATTATGAGGGAACTTTATAAGCCAAAAGACCGATGAAACGACAGCTGTCATAGCGTAAGACCAACTACGACCCAAGAGAAGGTTGTAATCTAGAGGGGCATCAACCACCTCCACATCTAGATCAACGGTTTTACCTTCAACCCCTATAGGTAAATCCTGTAGAATGCCAAAAGGATGAAACCCACGGCCATCAAAGGCCTTTAGAATCGTCGGGGATTGATTTAGCGAAGGAGAACCAAGTGACCTCCAACACTGTATCGACATAATACACGTTGAAGCTCCCTCATCAATCACAGTCCTATGAACATGTCTGTTTTTTACTATCAGTGGAATTTGGACAGCCATTTGATGAGGTAAGCGCGGTGCACTATTTTCTAGATCGAATATTATAAGGTTCAGGTCCTGAACGTCAACAACTCCTATAGCCGACAAAAGTAATTTACGCTGTGCTGGACATGATTGCAGCACTTCCAAAGCCGACATTGTTGAAGGTGAAACAACTAAATCCTCAACATTGTTATAGTTCTGAGCCACTCTCGCATGTGGGTTGAAAGCCGACTTTCGAAGTATACCCTTGGCGGGCAGTTTGATTACTAAGTTTGGATTAGGTTTCTCGAGCTGTAGTGGATCGGAACCGGGATCTGAGGTTGATGGATTAGAATGAGAAGATTTTGCTTCTTTACCATCAATAGGACTTTTACTTCCATAACCTTGCGGTCGAGTCACAATCCTAACATGGGACATCATCATTATGGGTTCTTCGTTGGCACTGGAGGAAGAACCTATCATCTTACTATCTTGATTTGGAAAATGATCCTTCAAAACAGCAGGAGTTTGGGAACCTTTGACAATTTTCGCAACCTCTGCACGATGAGGGCAGTCTCTCGTAAAATGTTCTTCATCACAAATGAGACAAGGATAACGAGGTTTGCGTTTTTCATTAGTTGATTATGCTTTTTCTGGTTTCTCTTTCGAATTCTTATCTGTTTATTCTTCTTCTTCCCTTTCTTCTTACCACCGGTTTTTTATTTAGCTGTAGACGACTCTACAATATGAATATCGGCGGAAAGTTCCACGGAAGAATCTCCTGTCGGGGAATCTGGCAAGGTTATGATAGGATAAGAATTCTTGGAAGACTTCTTCTTACTTTTGGTATTAACCGTACCAATCATAACATCAGCAGCATGAGACCCTGAAGGAGCTGCAGCGATTTGATTTTGTTTGGGTAGATCGGGGATTTTCTTGTGTAACGTACCCAACTGAGTATAAACTAAGTCAAGGTATTGTGCTTGAGAAATTACTTGCTCCTCAGTAACGACTCCGACCTTAGCTACATCATCAGTGATCTTGGGCAGTAAAGATTTTACAAACCATTCAACTAAGATCTGATCCGGGATAAAAACTTTCACTAAACGCCATCGACGTCTCCATTCATGAATGTGATCTGAAATGTAAGTGGACGTTGACTGTTTTAACGAAGTTAATAATTCCGTGCCATTGTCATATCTAACTGGCAACTGAAAATGAGTTAAAAACGAAGTAGCTAACTGACTAAAGTTATAAAAAGTGGCTCGCGGTAACTCAATGTACAACTTGGCCGCAAGACCAATTAGACTGCACTGGAAAAGTCTTAAACGGATTGAATCATTTGAAATGGAATTAGACGCACACCAGAGGTGATAAGTCATCACATGGTTCGACGGGTCCTCTCCTGAATTGCCTTCAAACTTAGGAATATCACTAGGCAACTTATTCGGCATTGGCGGCCAAAACAGAAGATAGTTAATTGGATTGTTCGTAAGGCGCGACAAATCAGGCAAGTCCAAAGTTGCGATAAATGGTAATTGAAGATTAGGGTCTCTAAAACTCTGGGTCGTCAGACCAGCCCTAGGAGTAGGATATCCAGGATAACTAGGAATTGGAATTGCATTGGGGATATTATATCCTCTTGGAAAATCAGGATTAACTGGACCATACTGGGGTTGCTGAGGTTGTTGATATGTATACCCAGGGTACGGTTGATAATGATAGACTGGTTGCTACACAGCAGGACCGAATTGGTACTGTCCTTGGTACGATTGTTGAATAAACTGAGGTTGACTGGTGACAACCGTACTTAAACCTGGTTGTCCTACAGGCATTTGAACCAAAGTGTGTACCGTGGGTCCAGACTGAGGTAAAGATGTCTGAGGAGTAGATACAGGGACAGTAGAAACTAGAGCTGTCAATACTCCAAAAGAAGGTGGGGTAGATGAAACAGATGTTGTAGTAGTTGTAGCAGTCGATTGAGGTGGAGTACGAGGTGTACTAGGTCCAGACTGAGAAGCTACAAAAGGTGCAGAAGTTATGGACTAGTTGCTGGGGTGAACCAGAAACCAAGGGTTGTCTAGTTTGAGATGACAACTGCACATTCGGTTGCAAGACCTGTTGGGATTGAGATGGATCCCACACTAAATTCATTGCGGGGTACGGACCCATAACAGGTTGAAAATATTGAGGACCATAACCGGGTTGAGGGTAGGGTTGATAATTCAACGGTATATTTCCAGATCCTTGAACATATGATTGACTAGAAGGTGGTTGGTAACCTTGGGTTGGGTACTGACCTTGGGGTTGATAACCCTGAGGCCCATACTGATACTAGGGTTGACCTTGAGGTACATATTGATACTGGGGTTGACCTTGAGGTACATATTGATATTGGGGTTGACCTTGAGGTACATATTGAGTCTGGGGTTGACCTTGAGGAACGTACTATCCCGTAGGTATGTACTGTCTTTGAGGTTGCCCCCCAGGCGTAAACTGGGTACCTTGAGGTTGCCCCCCAGGCACAAACTATGTACCTTGAGGTTGCCCCCCAGGCGATACTTGAGGATTTTGAGGCCGCCCCCCAGGCGGTGACTGGCCACCTTGAGGTTGAGGATTAGGAATAGTACCCGACATCATGAGAATATCTTCTACGCTCAATGGTTTAGTACCATTATTTCCAGTTAATAACCCTTGTTCAATAGGTTGAGGAGATGCTCCCGAAAAAGTACTAGAAATTGACTGATACTCAGTGGGAACAGAAGGACCACCGTACAAAAAGACTTCCGGAGATTGAGAAAACATGGACGACTGTCTCAACATATTTAACGGAGGATAGTAACCTCTAGGTGTTGGGTGATAAGAAATACGAGGTGGTGAAAAACTTACTCCCGGGTTTTCCAAAAAATTAGTCAATGAAAGATACCAAGCACTGCTCCTAGGTGGACTGTAAAAGATTGATTCACGCTCCCTAAGTTCTTTAACAAGTTGATTTTCAGGGATAGGGATGCCTTCTTCTTTTTCCAGAATAGCAAGTTCTTCAATAGTTATTTGTCCAGAAGGAAGATTTTGGGTAATTATTCTTTCTACCCTAGGTGAACTAGGACCAGTAGAAGTTGGAGAAGAAAACCCTGATATTGGAGTAGCAGCAGTTTCAGATTCGGGTTCAGATATTTCAGGTTCTTCACCTATATCACTAGTAGATGAAACACTACCAGTAACTTCTGAATCATACACAGACTATGTACTACAATCTACTATTAAAGCTGAAAAATCAGGATATACCACCAAAGAAGACTCTCCTTTTTCAGGTGACCCAATTCTACTGCCTCTAGGAGTTACCAGGGCCCGTAGCCCTTCAGGCTGGCTCGGTGGAAACTCAGGAGGTTGGCCCCAAAGTCTACGGGACTTCCTCGGTAATTCAGCCACGGTTAAAAAAGTTTAACTACTTCACACGAAAACAAAGTAAAATCTCAATGAAAACCACCTAAAGCCTCTAAAGAACCAAAAAAATTGAATCACACGCCTAAAGAATCTAGGAGATCAAACCACACACAAACAATAACTTTCCATACTGAAAACACTAGTTGGTGATGAAATCCAACGTCGCAGAGTTCAATGCAGAAATAGAGGTTGGAACAGTTACCCCGGAAACCTGCTTAATGAATATACTGGCACAAGTTTCTCCACTAAACCGTCTCAAGTGAAGAGAACCCCCCAGAAAATCCAAGTGAGTCTAGCCGACGTCTACTCCAGGTACAGTGGGATCTTCCCACCACCGTCACCTT
>APFE030720953.1:0-20077 GCA_000404065.3 Pinus taeda | reverse complement strand
CTTTCCTTGATATGTAATTCGATCATGCATACATTGTTCATTTGCTCTCCTACGCAAAGGTATTCAAAGAGATGTTTAAGGGTCAGATCAAGTGAAGAAATTTTTCTTCTATTTTTTATTGAAGACTGTGATTTGGTTGTTCATTATTCTGTGATTTGAGCTCATTGATTGGTCTGAGATTATAACTGCTCCAAGCCTGTAACTAGGCCGAGATTTACTTCAGATCTACTTCCACCGATCCACACCTGATACATTTCAGATTTGCCTCACACAAATCTAGATCCAAGCCACCTCAAGATGCCTGCACTGATTTAGATCTGATCCATTTTTGAATTGTGATTTGGTCCAATCTTATGCCTTAACAGAGTTGTATTTTATCTAAGTTTGAGCCTCAAAAGGGAAGAAGATCTAAGATCTGTCTCTATGGTATGGCGAGAGGATCAGCCTCTTGTTTCAGATCTCGCTGGAAGACATTGTGAAGAAGACCTTAAAACTTGTGGAAGCTATCTTGATTGATCTCTTATAGTTAGCAGATCTATTGCCTATTAGCGGATCTCTTATCATCATTTGCAGATCTCTGATTATCAGTGGTAGATCTTTTATCATCACAAATCTAGTAGAGATTTCTATCTCGCATTTCTAGAGATTTCTTTCTTGCATTATTGTTTGGCAAATTTCATATTATTGGAAAGATATCTATCTTGTATTATCATTGGTGGCAGATCTCCCTTGTATCAATTTTTGCATTTGTGATCAGATCTCGCACTTTAGAAGATTTGTCCTAATATGAAATGGGGTAATGTTGTTGAACATTTGAAGGCAATCTAATAAAAGAGCATTTTAAAAGGGTTTCCCCCATAGTGGGATTTTTCCCTGATCTTGGACCAAATCCTGTATCTTGTTGTTCATTGACAGTCTTTTATGGTTTATGATCTCAGAAATTAAATTTTTAAATCTGCAAAATTTAACACTTCTTTGCTCACATTGTTGGTCTTTCAAAAACTTCCTTGTTTTCCTTTGTCATATTTGCAACATTGATTGGATTATCACAAGCATCGTTTTTTCTAAGTTCCCTTCAATTGCAACCACATATTAAATGTGAATGGCATTGCTATAAGAAAGGATGTCTCCTTTGAGAAGTCTATTCTGCTCCCTAAGAATTGGATGACTTATTTCATCTTCATTACTAATACAATTACCCTCATCACAACTATCACTAGGAATATTCTTTGTCTCGTCATGAACAATATGAAATAATTTTGAAATTTTATTTTGAATGATAATGACATGCTCTTGTTGCATAGCTTTAGACACTACTGACCCACTAGATATAGTTTCACCATTAGGATTGTCCTCATCCTGAGATGTTGCAGTCATTTTGTTCAACTCTTTCAATTTTGCAAGAGCTTTTGCCTTCTTCTTTTTTGTTTTCACTTCTTCTTCTTTTTGTAGTTGCTTTGCACGTTGTGTCTCAATTTCCTTTATCCTTGCACACTTGGTCTCATAATCCACATCTTCTTTTGTATCCAGCCACATGTTGGACGATTATCATTGTCCTTAAGTTAATGAACATTATCCCTAACCTTAAGAGTTTTATATGGGGCATTAATTGACCCTGCTAGTTGATCAAGTGCTCTAGGTGATGATGTCATAAGTGCCTGTGCCCTTGGAGTTAACAAAGATGTTGTCCTTACTTGAACAGGTTTTTCATTAAAGAGAACACTAGATATTTTGTTTTGAACAAAGGGATAAGATTACCCTCTATGGCCAATAGACATTGGAGGCATGCCCTGAAAGTTGCCAAATGGTGTAGTGACCATTGTATTATGTTGAGTAGTTTGCCCAAAGGTGCTCTACCCAAAAATTGGCATTGATACGCTGCCACTAGAACCAACAGATTTAAGAGATTAATCTCTTGTATCCCTTTTTGGATGATATAGCCAATCAAAACTGTAAGGTGAAGTCTTTGAGTTGCCCATAGATTCTAGAGATTGAGGTTTTTCATTCCTCTTAGGAGGATACACACACGACCAACCAAGTAGGTGTGCCTTAATCCATGCTTCAATATGTTCTCCCTTTCTATGTTGTCCTTGGCACGATATTCACACTTTTGCAAAAACTCAGTGCTCTCTAAGGGGGGAATTAATGCTTGCTGCCACATTTTTTCATAACTCTCCAAGATGGCAAGAAAGCTAGCTTTGATACCACTGGAATATCCCAAGAAGATTTTTAGCCCTTAGGGTTCTATTTTAACTAGGGTGTTCAACAAATCAAACGGATTATAAAACAAAAGTGCACATTCACAAATTCTGCAAACAATAGGTATCATTGAATAGTATAAAAGGATTCCAACAGTAATACGATTCTTCAGCAAAACCATATCAATTTAGGGTTGACTGCCCAAAGAACAATAAATTGATTCCACCAAAAACCACAAGTATAATTATGAGTGCTATTTCAAAATTCAATAAACAAATATTATCACTAAAACTAGCTCAATTTTGTGGCTACTAGACTAAATGTCTAACTACTGCATATTTGTTTAATTACCCTTGCTCTGAGTTTCCACATGTGATGGAGCAACCTCTTGTGTTGGTTCTATTAGACCAGACTGCCTTGTTGTGACAAATGTTCCTATTTTATTGTTCTGAGTACTTATTAGGGCATTGCAAGGGTATGCCCTTGCTCAGACGTAAAGATCTCTTGTAATTTGTTGCTAGGAGTTCTTAATGAGGCCTTAACAAACTACCGCGGGAACTCTTAACACAGAGGTCACTGCTACACTTGCTTCAATCCACAAACACCATTCAGGTAACCTTCTCCTACAGTATCTCAAATCAAATGTGGTCACAGTGAATGAGTCGTTGCATGTATTAGATGCTTACACAACCTCATTTTGATCAAACAAATCTTAGAGGGTCCTCGCTACTCAAAACTAACCTCAGAACCACTAGCGAGTAGGTTTCTAAGTTATGTTAGGTCCTTGCTTGCATCAAAAGGAACTCGCTACCTTGACCAACACTTTAGCAACCATCAAATTCCACAAAGGTATCCCTCGATGCCTGTGGAAGAGTCTTCAGTAGCCACAAGAGAAGAGTTGGCCTTTGTTGCTCTTTGATCAATGAATTGTCATAAAGAGACTACGTCCTTATGGCCACCCAAACCAAAGTTGCTTCAAATCCTTTTTCCTTGCAAACCAAAACAAATTCGAGCACCTCCTAAGAGAACATGTGCCAAAACAAAGAAAGAAGTGACTAGCTAAGATCACCTCCATCGAAACTAGACAATGGTTTAGCTAAGGTGGGATTACCTCCACTGAAACTGAAGGAGATCAAATAAACATATACAAAAATATCAGAGACATAGAAAAACCAGAGATGGCAGAAAAGGCCTCAACCTTACTATATTCCTCTCATAATGCAATGCAATGTACAAATAATGATAGCAGTAGAAATAAATACATGAGGAAGTTTGTCTCAAGATAGTACGTCTATCTTGGACACTATGGTTGAGCAAATATCTCAATGAAACATTAATCTAGGAGCCTAACTAGTTGGAGAGAATCTCTCAACCAACTACGCCTAAACTGACTCCTAACATGAGGAACAAACTCAATCTAGAAAGGTAGGAGTAAATCCAACTTTTTTTATTTTAATTAATTTAATTGTTTTGGATTTATAATTATTTTCATCACATGAGAGTGAGACTAACATTCCCCCTCAATGATAAGTCCAAAATAAGAACCAAGAACCATCTTCCAAGTTCTCATGCTGAAACTGTTGATCCTCAAAAACGTTGCCTGAAAAACCGCCAAAGCTTAATGCTAAAAAAAAAAAAACTCCAATCAGAAGAGAACATGAGTCAGCTGCAAGTCTAAGTCATCTCTGAAATTTTGTTTGACAACTCCATCACATGCCAAGCTGCAAAAGGATCCATCTGTCCTTTGCTTGCAATCGGCATCCTTTGTCCACTGACAAAATATTGAGAACGCCCACTGGCTACTTTGATGTTGACCGCCCATTGGCTGCTTTGATGTTGATGAACACCCTTTGTCAGCTGAAAGGAGAGACAATCATCTGCATTTGATTTCTGAATTCTAAACTCCCCCCTTCAGGTGTAGGAGAGTTTCACCATCTTCATTTTACTGTAGAATTGGTCTTCATGTGAGACTGAATCCTTCGGTAACACAGAGACAATTGTTTGACTGTAGATGACCACTTCCAAGGATCAATCCATGCATAATTAATCTTCACTTTGGGTGGTTGATTTTGCTTGGAGCATCTTTTGGATGAATGATTTTTCTTGCCACAATGGTGACAAGGATGGAGCTCAAAGCATTTGGTTTCCATATGGCCATTTCGCTTACAATGGTTACAGTTAACCATATTCTGATCACTGTCTAGAAAACCAATACTTACAAACTGAACTGGCTTTGAGAAATCTGAAACAAACAAAGTGTTTTCTTTGTTGTATCCTAGGCCATGACGATCTTTGTTGAAGGAGATTTCTTCCCAAGGTCTGATCACCTCCTTGGAAAGACTATCCTGTTGTTGTTCTTCATACTTCTTGTTGCTGCTAACATTCTATCCTTGATTTATTAAATCTGTTGTATCACACTGGGCATTAATCATTAACGGTTCATTAGTTTGACATGTTGCATCACACTGATCAATTTGGTCTTTGGTACTACTTGTTGCATCATTAAGTAGTACAACTAGTTGGATGAGATCACTTGCGTTACAACGTAGATCAACCTATGATTAGTTCATCTGTGTCGCAACTTATATCAACTTGCTTGATTAGATCATCTGTGTTGCAACCTTCATCAATATGTTGAATAATATCGCTTGTATCACAACTTTCATTTGTTGTTGTGATGAGGTCTTCTGTGTCACAACTTGCATCTGTATTCTTTGCACATTGTGCATCTAGTAAATCTTGCTTTTCACTTAACTTAATTTGAAGTGCATGAATGAATTTTCTTTCACTTCGAGCTCAATTTGAAAGTCTTTAGCTACTTCTAATGCACTAGTCATTTGATTGATTAAGGTTTGATTTTGCTTCAACTTCCATTCCAGTATTTCAACTTTGTTCTGTAACTCATGATTGCAATCTTGCAAATCTTTAATCTCCAGTTCTACACTTTGAAGACGTTTTCCTCCTTTACCCATTATGACTTTTGACACACTCACTTGTATTGGATCGCTTGCTTGGTTGATTTTTCTTGATGCTTGCTTGTAACACTTGCGGGATTTGAAGATCTCGCTCGCTTGAATTCTTGAACTTGTGTGCCTAATTTAGTTTATCAATGGAATGGTTGAACTCACGCTCACTTGAATTTTGTACAAGGATGAGGGTGTCAAATGATATTGACTCACTTGAAGAGATTTGACTCGCTTAATTGACTTGGTTGAGGAGAATTCACTCACTTTACCTCCTATAAATTCACAATTTGGGTGTCGGTTTCGACCGAGAATGCACCCTTACAATTCAACTCAATTTTATTTCAATTTGTTTACAAGTTAACTTACAAATTACAATTTTGCAAGTTACATAGTGACCAACTGTCATTGAATGTTGATGTAGTCTTCTAAAATGCATGAGTTTGTAGTTGCATTAACTTGATTTCCTTGCGTGAATTTGCTTGTTGATATAGAATGCTCATGTTGCCAACTTTGATTATGTGTTGTAGTTGCGCAAATGCATGTGATTGTTTGTGCTTGATTGAATGCTCGTTGCAACTTCTTAATTTCAAGTGCTTTGATTAATGTGCTCATTTCATTCACTTGCTTTAGACTCCTTGTGTGTGTTATATAAGATAATTGTAGTGTCAAAACTACAAAAAATAAGCAACATCAAGAATCATGCACTACACAAGGTGTTCCTAAGATCCCCTTATTCTATTTCGGGCAGATCTAGGACACTTCAACACCACAAAAATTATGTCTTTATTAAGTATTTGAGTACATCAACCTTTCATCTTTACAACATCTTCATTGAAACTTCTCAGGCACAAAGTTTGAGAACTCCTTGGAGATAAATTGTCTTCAAAAGACTGGATGTTCACCAACTCAATCTCTCTCAAAGTAAAATTATACTTTGGATTACAAAAATGATTTTCTCTCAAACAAATTCACTTATCACTCCAAATACAAAACACTTATCACTCCAAATATAAAATAATTTCACCTTATCACTCCACAAAATCACACCTTATCTCTCCAAAATAAAACAAATTACAAAAAAAATTACTTACATTTCTCATCTCAAACTCCTCTCTCTCCAATAATAAAATTTTCCTTTCAATATTTTTTAAACTCCCAAAAAAATATCATGAAATCACTTCAACAATAATCTTAACCGCTTTAGTTTGAAGGAAATAATTACCTCTATTTCTCTTTTGAGGAAGTGTATAGTTAAGGCCGAGGCTAGGGAAATCATACATAGATCACTTGCCGAACCCTGGTCCAGTCTGATTGTAGATACAAACAATAGCAACTTTTGTTTCCAGTGCTTCAACCCTTGAGCTTTTTATGGTTCGATTCTCTATCTTATTGCGCTAAAAACACAATTTCTCTCAACTCTGTCCCTGTAATCCTTCCAATAGGTATCAAATTATTTCAAGATTTTATTGGTTTTGTTAAACTAGAATAGTCACCAGTGGATCATTGCGAATAATTATCTCATTTGGAACTACAAGACCGACTTGGAATTTATGCGCATATCCTCACTCTGTATTCTCTTTTCCAGGAAAATCAAAAAAACTCCTTATTACGCATGTCACTTCCACAATTTGCTCTTAGACTCACAGGAACAACCGATCTAATTGACTCTAGAGCTCCACACACCGATTTAAAGCATTAGTTTCATCTGGGACAACTATGTATCTCTCTGATGGTGATAGAATGTTTTAGAAGTTTGAATTTTCCTCTATGAGTGAAGGCATATTCTTATTCCATGCCCAACCATTTGCCCATCTACATCTAAATCCTTTGTATGTCACCAGCCGTCGAACATCTGAGTTACGTGAGCATTCCTTAGGCCCTCGACATGACATGGACCAAGATGATCTTCATTATCACAATGACCCAGTTGTCCATACTTACTCCAGCCATATGTGTACAAATTACCAAAATCTGAGATTGCAACAGAAATGAACTCCACCGATAACTCGGGCCCTCCAATACGGAGTGCTATTGGATCGTAACTTCACCACATTGGTTTCATGCTAGTTGCGAGAAGTCTCACTTCTGGCATGTTCCACAACCAACAACACATAAATTTATAAACAACACTCAGGAATAAGTGCAAATATGCCACACGGTTCCACCTTCAACTCAGCTTCTATCAAACATGCAGGCACAACTTTATGCAGACTTCACGACTCCACACAACACACAATTCATTCACTGAACAGTTTTGACGTTAAAACACTGGTCTTTAATGTTGCTTCACGTTGTTGGGCCTCTTTAACGCATCTACAAATGATTCTTACAGTAGCAACTCTCTCCTCTATGCACCGCTCTTCAATCAACCTCCACTACACATGAGAGTCAACTTGATATAGCGCAACATCTATAGTATTCGTTCGCCAGTCCTCTAATAAACCCACGATGGTCACTTCTTCCAATCACGCAGTGACTCATGCAATTGCCCAATGATGGCGAATCTCAACTAGTCCTCAAGCAATAAGAAAATAAATTGATCTGAACCTTGCTAGCTCCGATACCACATGAAGGAGATCAAATAAACATATATAAAAATATCGGAGACATAGAAAAACCAGAGATGGCAGAAAAGGCCTCAGCCTTACTGTATTCCTCTTATAATGCAATGCAATTTATAAATAATGATAATAGTACAAATAAATACATGAGGAAGTTTGTCTCAAGATAGTAAATCTGTCTTGAACACTATGGTTGAGCAAATATCTCAACCACACTCTAACCTAGGAGCCTAACTAGTTGGAGAGAATCTCTCAACCAACTAAGCCAAAACTGACTCCTAACCATGAGGAACAAACTCAATCTAGAAAGGTAGGATTAAATCCAACTTTCTCGATTTTAATTAATTTAATTGTTTTGGACTTATAATTGTTTTCAATCACATGAGAGTGAGGCTAACAGAAACTAATCAAGACGGGGTCTTAAAACCCTCAAAGCCTCAGGCTCAAGAAAACAGAGACAATTTAATCCAATTTGATTCCAACCCTCCTTTAAAAGTAGATTCCTCATGGGGGGTTTCTCTTCCTTAATCTAATGTGAGGGGTTCATGTGCAACCCCAGATTTGGGATTTTTGCCCCAGCTACCCAAAATTTACCCAGTGTAGCCCCAAAACATTGGATAATGGGTTTCCCCCTTTATCAAAGACTATAGCCTATGGAGTTGGATAGGCTACTTCATCCTCCCTTGGGTAATTAATCAATAGGGAGGCATTACATAGGTATGAAGATTAACATTGGAAAATCCTTTATTAATTTTACAAGAATTCTTGAAGAAGATAGTATTTACTTCTCTAATGTTTCCATTTAATCAAATTAAGTTATAGAAAGAAGAATTATTTGGGTTTTGTTATTAAAAAAATGATTTCCTAAAAAGAGACTCAAAGTCGCCGATTGCAAAGGTGGAAAAGGCAGATAATGTTTAGTGCCACTATTGTTAACAAGAGAGGGTAGACTTGTCCTAGTAAAATTTGTATTAGAGATAATCCTTATGTATTAGATATCAATATCTTGGTTTCCAAAAGGAGGTCTAAAGGTGGTGATTAGAAGAATTATTTCAAGCTTAAACGGTCCATGTGCAAAGAGAAGAGGAAGATCCCAATGGTAAACTGGAAAATAATAGCTTTTCTAATTGGGTATGGAGGGTTGGGGATCAAAAAATATCATCCACTTCTCTAGAGCTTTGGCAACTGAAAGTATATGGAGGCTCATAGAAGGTAAAAGGCTATGGTGTCAAATGGTTGAGCAAAAGTATATCAGAACATATGACGCGGTTCTTAACAGAAAGAGGGTTCTTTAATTTCAGGTGAGTCACTAAGCCTGATATGACTTTGATTTGGAGACAAGAATGGAAGCATGCAAGGGTGATAGGATTTAGAAGAGAGGATGTTGTAATTTGAGAAGCATACATCGCTAAACTCCGAGGCAATCAAATAAGGATTAAAGATGAAGAGGATAGTTTGACCTGGTGACTGGTCAAAGAATCCAAAAAGTGATTATAAACCCAAGGCAAGACATAAGGTTTTAAGCTCTACGGGTGATTTTAGGGCTAATATGTGGTGGTGGAAGTGTGGAAGCTTAAATCCCTTCAATGTCTTGTATATTCATGTGGTTATTGCTCAATAACAAAGCACTTACATGGGAAATTCCACAAATAAGGAGTAAAAATGGTCCTGGGATATGCACTCTCTGCGAGGAAAATGAAGCAACAAATCACCACCTTATTATGACATGCTCATATTTTATACAGCTTTGGAAGGAAATGTAGCAATTATAGAATCGAGGAAGGTTTAAGAGCCTGGTGTGAAAATGTGAATGTAAGGAGGTTCAAAGCTTTGACTATGAAATTAGCTTGGAGCATTTGGCACAATAGGAATCCCTGGACCCATGCTTTTTTAGTAAGGGGTTCGACAGAATACTTAGTCCATCAGAAGATAGCGGGACCGTATAAATTTACCTGGAGAGTTTAGAGATTAAATATAATGAGTCAAACAAATGTACTCAGAAGTGAAACTTCTCACGCATGTTTACTGCGACTCACTATTAATCTTCTAAAAGAATGCGTGCATTTATTAAAGTGTTTTTAAACAAAATGTCTTCTTATCGACATTTCGATGCAATAATAGTCAATCTTCTAAAGAATTTAAAGGTTCGGCGTCTACAAATTGCTGAAAGATATCCGCTCTTAACAACAAGAAGAGATGCATATTCTCTGCCCTCGAATGCCCTGAGCCCATTATTGAAACGAGATCTGATGGGAGAGCAAAAAAACAAGGGGCAAAGAGCCTACCGGAAAACCTTCGCCGATTGGCTGCTTTGGCCTGTGCGAGCTTCTTGTCGAGATCTTCCTGCAGCTTCTCTTCCCATTGAATGAGCTTGTTCGTGAAAAGAGCCCCCAGCCCCATGCCTATCACATGCTCCCAAGGGTCTGCACAAGCAGGAGCACTTCTTAATCCTACCAGTAAACCCTAAACCCCAATGCTGCGAAACTACAATCAAATGGAATGAAATAAATATTATACTGACGCCTCATCAAAGGGAGCTTGCGCATTCCATTGGAGAGCAACTGAGTGGACAAGCCCAGGGCCATCCCCGCCAACGTAACTCCGGTCACCATTTCGAATCCGGTTAACAACTGCCCTCCGTGTTTAGCAAGGTAGCTCTCCTCTTGCTGTCTTTTCTTTTTGTTCGTCGAGATTATTTGGTTAAAGGCAACCTTTAAAACCAGTTGGTGTAATAAGGTTTTAATGACAGCTCACAGTTGTAAGGGTTAAAAGGTCAGATAGGGACCTACATTTCTAGCTTTATCATAATAAATTAGCCTATCTTTTTCCAAGTTTTTAAACCCAAATAGAAAGACAAACCGATCATACTCTTCACAATCTATTTTTTAAGAGGGCAATGACAACAAAACTATAAGATCAATAGTTGTGATATAGTATATTCATTGCCTTTACCATTAATTAATTGATTATCTTTGCACCAAGTTTTATGCAAAGTGAAAGTTTTGTGTACATGCTTTATTTTCTAAGTACATTTCTTCCAAACAACCACTTTCGCACACTCACAATTGTCTTCGCATAGCTACTTTCGTGCTCAATAACACCCTTTCGTCAGTTATTGAAATTCAAAGTTGTTATTAATTGATGTGAATCCCAAATGTCGTGGGGAGAAAGCATTTCTTGTGAAATGTGTTCCTAAATGATAGTTAAAAATGAGATTTGTATATTTATTATTTTAATAAACCTTGCACAAATCTTTCGGCATAGTCAAAGCTCTGTGCACATGCATTTATTCTCTGCACACGCTTCCTCCGAACAACCACCTCCACACACACAATCATCTCTGCACAGTTAGGTCAACCATTTAACATTAGAAGTTGGTATTAATTGATGTGGGTCTCAGATGTCATGGGGAGGTATATATAATAGTTATTAGATTTAACATTATTAAATAATTGTTGTTACAATTGGGTTGGAGGTCGGTTCCCTTGCTTGGAATGACAACATAATGGTTTCAAATATGTGTGGAAGGATGGTGTGTGGAACAAGGAACATAAACCTCTGCACTCACATACCTCTGCACTTCGGCGTGGCACGATTGCTAAGATATCTCTGTATTGCAAATATCGTTATGTCTTTGATATTATTGGTAATATTTTAATAATAAATAATGCATATCTATGTATTACGAATATCACTAGTCAGTCAAGTAAATGTTGTGTGGGGTGTGGACAAAACTGTGTACAATTGATGGACGCATACGATATTATGGGTAATATTTTAATAATAAGTAATGCATATTCATGTATTCTGAATACCAATAGTCAATTGAGTAAATGTTGTACGGAGTGCGAATAAGGCTGTGTACAATGAAAGTTGTTCGGACAACTAGGAAGAAAACTATCTGCATAAGCAGTAGAGAACTAGTAAATATGAACACGATCGATCGTATATTTGAATTGTTGGAGTGACTTTGTAAGCACAGAATTAGGGATTAGAGCCATAATTCACCTCATATTATATTAAATTCTCTCCATAAGCATTTGTTAATATTTGTGTGCAATTGCAATTGCATAGAGTTATGAATAAAATTGATTATTAAATAAATTTGATTTTATTATAATGCTAAGTTAATTAATTTATATCTATGGTTTATAGGTCTATAGTTTTTTAAGTGAGGAGCACTAGAGAACTAGCAAATATGAACACGATCAATCATATATTTGGATTGTTGGAGTGACTTTGCAAACATATAGTCAAAGATTTGAGCCATAATTCACCTCATATTATATTACATTCTCTCCATAAGCATTTGTTAATAATTGTGCACAATTCATAAAGCTGTGAATAAAATTTACTATTAAATAAATTTGATTTTGTTATAAAGTTAATTTAATTTAATTTATATTTATGATTTTTAGGTTTATAGTTTTTTAAGTGGGGCATTCCTTGTGTGAAGCTTTCACTGTGCGAAAGAAGCTTGCTTTGCACAATGAAACTTTTCATTGTAAGTTCTTTATAATGACAACTTTGTATAAATAAGCTTCGCACAATGACAACTTTGTGCAAGGAAGCTCCGCACAATGATCCCTTCTAAATTAAGTTCTTATGCACCCCCGTTCTTCTGCATGTACCCCGTCCTCCACATAATAAAAGCTCCATACAATGAAACATAATAATATTATTTCAAAATCTGTAAAAACATCTCTACACAAGCACAAATGCCAGTGGACACTTCTCGTAGTGTAGCATAACCAAGTTCTTTTGTGCTCAAGACTTTGGCAATCAATTGATTAAACAAGTAAGCATGTGTGCAGGGTTGTATTATTGGTAATATTTTAATAATAAGTAATGTGTATCTTTGTATTCTGAATATTGCTACTCAATTGAGTACTTCATAAAATGAAATCTCTTGGCATAAAACTCTTCGCATAACCACAAATGTCAGTGTACACTTCTTAGAGACCAAGTGATTTTTCCATTGCATGAAACTCTCTGCATAAGCACAAATGTCAGTGAACATCTCTCAGAAACGAAGTGATTTTTTCGCAACATAGCAAAGCCAAATTCACATGTGTGGGCCAAAGACAAAGGCTTAAAATCAAGCAAAGTTAGATTGATTGTATATTTAGATTGTTGGAGCGACTTTGCAAGCACAGGTTTAGGGATTAGAGTCATAATTCACTAAGTTTATTAGTAGGTGTGGCATAAGCTAAAGTTTATGGAACACGAACAAAACCCATATTATTTTAAATTCTCTCCATAAGCATTTGTTAATAGTTGTGCGAAATTGCAGTTGCATAGAGCTGTGAATAAAATTATACTAAATAACTTTAATTGGGTAATAAAGTTAATTTAATTTAATTTATACATTATTATTTTTAGGTTTAGTTTTTCAAGTGGGGCATTCCTTGTGCAAAGCTTTCACTGTGCAGAAGAAAAACTTTCCATTGAAAGCTCTGCATAATGAGAGCTCTAAACAAGGAAGCTCCACACAATTATCCCTGCCGAATAAAGTGATTATGCACCCTCACTATCTCGCATGTACCCTATCCTATGCATAGTAAAAGCTCTACACAATGAAAGATAATAATGGTATACATCTACTTTGACTAGAGGAAATTGTGAGTCCTCTGACTCCTTCTATGCTAACAACGTGATGATCAAGATGAACCATGCATAGTGAAGTGTTTTACCCTCTTCCTACGCTTCTCAGTAGTCCTCCAAAAATTCCCTACATAAATATTCGGCCCAATTGAGTTGAGTCGCGATGTTGCACTACGCGGCTAAGGAAACAATAGCTGCGGAAACTTCATTTGTTCTACACTTCCTCATTATATTTCTGGCTAAGATGTGTGTGGCGAAGCACACCCCTTGGTCGCTGATAGAGTTAATATCATAACCTCGCAACTTTTTGATTATCCCAAACTTGTCCTTCATGGTTTGTGTTATCGCCTTGTCTTGGTTTTTGCCGACAAACTCTTCAGCGAGGTCCTTTCCTTGGTAGGGCAATCCAATAATCCTTGGTATCAAAATTTCATCAATCGAGATCCTCTTCCCCAACTAGAGGCATCTGTCATGCACTAATACCAGTAACAGTCGAACACAGGATATGTTAGTCGTGCTTCTATCGAAGTGTGGCACGTTTAACATGTTCAACATTTTGGTTTACTCTTACTTAATCATCAAGTAGTAATTATTTTTTATTATACTGTTGTAAGATATCAGATATTTTTATGGCTAAAGGAGTACAAGTCAACATGAGGAAAACAAGCAGTGAAGAAGGCAGACAATTACACAGTTTTGACATCATTTCCAGGTTCATGCATTTGTTGACTACAAGGAGGGAAGACGAGTTTAGTTGTAAATATCAAGCCTATAATGCAACAAGCCATTCTATATCCTATCTTGCAACAAACACCTCGCTAAGCTTCCAGGATACTAGTAACAAAACCATATAACAACCTTGTGCTCTATTTTGACAAGGGATTATGTATCAAATTAAGGATCTGAGTCGCTAAGATGATAGGGCTTCTGTCATTTTTGTTAATTAAACTCTCAAATATTATGTAAATATTTTGTAATTATTGTTACCATACTTCAAGGAGATTATCTCTATTGTATTTTCTATATATTTCATCAAGAATATGAAGAAAGGATTGGTTTTTCTAAAAGGATATAGTCATTGTCTATGTGTTTTTGAATGCTTTAATTTTTCATTCACCAAGATCAGTAGATTATGAATAGTGATATAAAGATCCATGAGATAGTTGATTTTAGTATGTATGTTCTTTGTGTTTTTCAAGTTCTCCTTTAAGAATCTGATAAATGCATTCCTTCTAAATGTTTGGAAGAGATAAAATAATTCAGAATTCATGTTTGTTTTGATGCTCTAGTTTAAGTTTTCGAAGGTTCCATCTTGATCCTCTTAAGCTACCATAGGATTCATTGTGTATGACCTACTATAGTAGGTTGTTCTTCTTTTTCTGCATCCATCTGCAACAAATGGCAAAGATCTAGGACCTGCTATCCACCTTGCCTTTATCAATCTTGATCAGACAACCAGTTATCTTAGTAAACCTATCTATACCCTAGGTATTTGACTCCATCACCCAATGAACTATTGATTTCAGGCCCAACCAAGCCCTACATCAACACAACCTATCTAAATATCTAGCCACAATTTAAAGGTCAAAGAGAGCCCTCTTTGGATTGAAGGGGCCAACTTTCAATTTGTAAGTTGGAGTGAAAAGGTTACCTTGGAAACTTCTCTCCTACAGCTAAGAGAAAATTTGTGAGTTATAACAAGCCATTTGAAGTGGAGACAAATGTGAGTGGGTATGCCACTGGGGAAATATTGATGCACAGAAGAAGGCCTGTATCCTACCATTATGAAGTTTTTAGTGGGGAAGTTCTTAACTACCCTACCTATGACAAGGAGCTCTATGCCCTAGTGCAAGCTGTGAAGAAGTGGAAGCATTATCTGATGGGAAAGAAGAAAATAACCCACACACATTACCAATTGCTACAATACCTATAGGCCTAGAGTAAGCTACAATAGAGTAAACATTACAAGTGGATGGGTTTTCTACATCAGTTTCATTTGATGATCAAGTATAAGAAGAGCAACACAAACAAGTTGGTCGACATGTTCTCAAGGCCACCCACATGAAAGATCGCAACTTTGGGGACTCTTATTCTTGTGAAGCCATTCACCCATGATGTATATAGAGAAATATTCAAAGGATAAGGACTTCAGGGAGGTGTTTCAACAGTTGCAGAGTCATAATCATGTGCACAATGGGAACACCATAGTTGACTACTATCTCCAAGATGGGTTACTCTACAAGCTAGATAAACTATATGTTCCTAAAGGTGAGTGATTGCAGGTGATTAGAGAGGCTCACACCTCCAAGGTTGTAAGGCACTTTGGTGTAGGGAAGATAATGGCCAAATTGCAGAGGTATGTGTATTGGACCAAGATGCAAGAGTAGGTAACGAGGTTCATAAGTGGTTGTATGCTTTGTTGTACCAACAAGCCTAGCAACATGAAACAAGCTATATATCATCCATTACCTACACCCACTCATCCTTGGAAAACATTTCCATGGACTTTGTGGGAGGTTTAACAACAACTAGGAAGGTACATGACTGCTTGTTCATGGTAGTTTACAAGTTCAGCAAGATATGTGTTTTGATGCCATGTAAAATACCATCAATGGGTAAGAAGCAACAAACTTGTTATTTGGACAAGTCTTTGTACACTTTTGGATACCAAGGAGCATTGTTTCAAATAGGGCCACAAGATTTCTTAGTGCATTTTTGACTACATTGTGGGAGAAAATGGACATAAAGTTGACTATATCTACAACATTCCATCCATAGATAGATGGAAGATAAAAGTAGTCAACAAGACTTTGGTGCAACTTCTTAGGGGATACAACCAGAAGCATCCAAAGAACATGGGATGAAAATCTAGTATATATTAAGCATTCTTACTATAGAGCAATCCATACTTCTACAGGAAAGTTCCCATTTGAAACTTGTTTTTGATATTTATTGCCTTCAACTTTGGACATTGGATATGAGCAATAAGGAGTAGTGAGGGAAGATCTTATAGGAGATGCTTCGAGGGTTGAAAAATTTATAGACGAGATCATGCAAATCCATATACAGGTACAAGAGACACTGCAAATGTCATAAGAGAAATATAAGGCTAAGCATGATCAACATAGAACAAAGAAATTGTTGAGGGTGGGAGATAGAGTATGGCTACAGTTGAACTAGGAGAGGCTACAGGGGCCTGGTAAGAAAATCAAGGCTCTGAGGTATGGTCCCTTTGAGATGTTGGAAAAGGTGGGTGATACTGCCTATCGACTAAGTTTACCACCATATATGCACATTTAGTCAATTGGGAATGTAGAGAAATTAAAATTCTATGAGCCTTCCATGCTAGATCAGGAAGAGGAACATGTCCTATCTTCTATGGAGGATTTGGCACTAGATGCTTACACAAAGTTGACAAAAGATACATTTTTATATAATAGGTCCATAACTAAAAGATAGGGGAAACATGACCTTTGGTAGATTGGGTTGAAAGGACAACTTATAGGAAAAGATAAATGGTACACTAGAAAGAAGGTGGAGGAAAATTTTCCTCACCTCATTCACTAGAAGATTTTTGGGACCAAAAGGATCCAAACATGGGTAGGTTTGATTTATATTGGATCATTATACTGTTTTTCATCCATCTCCATGCTTCCAGAGTGGAGAAAGTGGAGGAATAAACTCACGGGATTGTTTTCACTTGCAGGACCGAGTTTGGAAAAACAAGGTCTAAACATGGGTGCTTCATTCAATGAAACTCTAACATAGCACGTGCTTTCATGGCATACTAAACAATACCCTTAATTTGACTACATATTGGAAAATACCTCTAAAAATCACTTTTTTAACCCGTTACCAATACAAACCCAATACACTTTCCCAATATAAAAAGCCCATACTTTCACTAGATATTGTAGGTATCCATTTTTTCATTAACATTTTTCATACCCCTTTATATTTATATCCCTTTATTTTCATTAACAATGGTAAGTAGATTTTGCACCTAGAAAAAATAACCTAAATACTAGGTTGCTGAAAACTTGAAAGTTTTAATTAAAAAAGAGGCAGTTATAAGTTGGATGATTTACAAATATGTACTATGGAAAAATTGAATGGAAAATATGTATATTTGAACTCTCAATTGCATCTATCTTCTATTGAATATTAGAAAATATACACTACAAAAATTCAAAACAAAACCTCGATAACCAACACAATGGCGCACCTTTCATCTCGCTTATAGAATAGGAAGAGGAGAGAAAGTACAATGAATATAGACACATGCAAAATGCTATCTGGTTGGACTTTGTCAAATCATAGCCCTAACCTAGTCACTTAGTGCACGTCTCCATCAAAATATGAACTAGAGCATGCAAGCATGCATCCCTTCCTTGAGATATGAGTCTTGTACCTAAGATGGGAATTTATCATGCATAAGTATTGTAACTGACTAAGGATATACACCCTCTTAGGAAGAATAGATCATGCATTCTAAAAAGAACAAAAGAAAATATCTAATAATAGAAAAACTCCATCCAAAACTTAAATTGCTAATTTTGAAACAACATCTAAACTTGAATTAACTAAAGGCGTGACACACATGCCCTTAGCATGCTTGCACCCTCTTCCAAAAAATAGTTTGTTTCACTATCTCCTGTGGCATGCATGTGCCCTCTACTAAGAAATAGTTGCTATGATTGTCTCCTTCACTTTCATTCAACTTGCTCATTACTAATGTAAGGAAAGGGTGAAGGTGCCATACCGGTTGTCTTCTCAATTTCCCCATCATTGGGAGGATCACTAGCTGAAAAACAGGTAAAAGATCTTAACGCACACATTATACATAGATCATAAGGGTATTAATAATGTGATGCATGTTTGTTCTAGATCAAGGTTGCTTAGGAGCGAGAGTAGAAGCGGGAAGTGGGAGTGGAAGCAAGAGTGAGGAGTGACATTTTTAAAAGCTCCCAAGTTGGGAGCGATTTTGGGAATGGCTTTTATATAACATATATTTTGATGTATATATGTCAACAAAAGCATGTAATGATGAATTTGTGATTAAAAAAAAAAAAACATAAAAACATGTTTTAAAACACATAAGATCATTCATCTAGTAGTTATAATATTCATCTACCATAGATCCACAAATTTCAAGTTCTCATTTATATAGCATGTAAGGGTGCACATAACCAAAATAACATCGACTACAATCCATCTTTGAACTAATAATACATCAACAAGTAGGTTCTTGATGGCCTTTAACATCCAAAAAAATCATGTTACAACAAATACCTACATATCATCAAAATCATTGCTTGTCTTGGTATCTTTGCCATTATTATCACCCTCTAAGCATTAACATAAGGTAGAAAATACGTAACATGTCAAGTCAAGATTTTGTTTGAGTGATGGGTACAATTTTAGTAGGGTCATGATAGAGGAGTTTGACAATCAATGTCACTAACATCAAGGTACATAGAGAGCTTGGTTATCTTGTTTAAATATGATCTCCTTACCCTAGTACATGACAAAATCTAATCGAAACATCACAATCCCCCTAATCCCAATATCCTGAAAAACTAATAAGTGCGTTGCATTTTGAGTGAGATAAAAACATGTAGTTTCTCCACTTGAAATCTTATGAGGTTGGAACCACTCTCAAACATCCTGAGTCATTTCATGGTGATGTTAAAAATTTAAGTAAAATGATGAAAATGAAAGATAAAGGAGAATGTCACTTAAATTCTTAAACATTGCCATGAATTTCATGTCAATACTAGGGCCACATGTTTGAATATTAGGCTCCTATGGACATAATATTACAATAGATTTTTCTTTCTCCCTCCCACAATACTCCTGAACCTCTATTTCTCCAATCCACTTGTTTTTTGCCTCTGCGTGGCCAATGTATTCTATAAATAATACCTTATAATACAAATATTTCTATACAACATATAAAATCCATTTACTCCCCTATTATATGCTTAATATATTATTTCATTTTTTCCTCATTTTTTATTCCCCAATATGAATGCACGTCATATGGTATTTCTTTATCGGTGAAGCCCTCATGGGTCTATAATAGTTTGAGAGCATTTTGAGGCATCAAAGGATGTTTTTTGGGGGTAAAATTTGTCACTTTAGTGTCACACCTTTTTTCCTACTCTACACAAAGAGACCTTTCCAATGACGCAAGAATCACGTCAATTAGAGTCCATATGCAAAAGTTATGCCAATCAGGCATTGACCTTCTTGTTTTCATCCCTACAGTTCGAGAGGATGCCACATCACCCCTTATTACTTATAAAAAAAGATTATGTGTAGAATAATTTGTAAGAGTCTACATTGTAACACTGGTTAAGAGTCGAGGTAATCAAACCTAACCACCAATAAGCTATTGGGCTATGTTATACCCAAGCCACTAGGAGGAAAAGGGGTTCCATTCTTTCGAGTGCATTTGTGTAAGAGCCATATCCTAGGGTCTGCTAGCCGATCTATTTATGAAAGATTTAAATGTAATAAGAGGCAGTAATTTACTTACTTACAAGACTATTAGACAAATAAAATTTTACCATTTACATTCTAATAGAATTTACAGGAGTAATATATGGAGGAATACCTGTACCGGTGGCTGGTGGAGATGTCTTTGTCATGTTGCTCCTGTTGAATGCTCCTCTTGACGGACCTAACTAGATTTACCTCCCAACGAACTAGGAAATAATCCCTAGCCCAGGAAACCTCCACAGG
>APFE030720950.1:0-13649 GCA_000404065.3 Pinus taeda | reverse complement strand
CCACTCTGTTAACTCCTCAAAACACTTATATTCAACCTAGCCACTCACACCACATATGATAGCCCCTTACTACATCACAAACTTACTCTACACAAAGATATCGATCTCTGCAGTATTCCCCTAGTTAACTTCACTTTACGTTGAACAAGAGATAATATCGATATGAAGGGTGAAGGGATCAACTAGTTCTTTGCAGGTCTTCAACTCCAAACTTGCAATAATTCCATAAAACAAACAATGCTCCCATCGATACTTCACTAGGCTTTGAGAGCTAACTTTATATGAAGGTCGAGGCATGTAAGATGTGAACAATCACTTCGATAAGGATAACCATCAAGCTTTATCCACTGACTACAATGTCTCTTGGCAAACAAATATGCACTGCCCCTGTTTCCAAAATTACCCATAGCGTAATACGATGTGAGTGTTTAATTAAATTCTTTTTCTAAATTAGAATCTCTTCACAGAATACAACTGAGGTTGGTAATTTCATTGATAAGCATTATACAATTGAAATATTTATGGAGGAAACCAATAAGATAACCATTATCCCAAATGAATGAATAACTTTGTGGAAACTCACTCATTAATTTAACGTTTCTAGGTCAATAGATACAAGAAATAGAAAAGTGGCATCAACAATCGACAAGAAAATCCTTTTTTTCCATTTTTCATCCACTCAGTTAGGTAGGAATGAGAATTTTCCATCAATGATCGATGGAAATTAGTTCACCACGGGTTAACTGTAGAATGTGATAATTTTGAGTATCTACAATCCACAACATCGGACAAGTTATTAAATATTGTAAACATCATATTTATAGTAACTCGGTCATGGGAAAGGTATTAAATTGATGTTTACACGTAACCCGGTCATGGGAGACAATTATGATTAACTTAATATTCACAATCGATTTTGTTGGTGGTTGATTATTGTTCAACACTATAATGTCAATTGTATTTTCCACAACGTCCATTTTTTTATTGTGATTCTTCAATCAACATCTAATTTTTTAAAATGGAATCTAATCTTATTTATAATGAATTTTTTATCCATTATAACCTTCCGAATTTGGAAATATATAACCAAGTGACATGGAAATGATGTGCCTTAAAAAATTTAAGAAGTAGCATGTAGGTTATTATGAGTAGTACTTAACTGTATGTAAAATTTTGTAGGTTGAGCTTGTCGGTAGAGTTAGAATGACTGTCAAAATTGATCAAAGCTGTCACTCTATGCACAATCAATAGGAAACGAGTGCATGCATTATTATTTCAAGGATTGATTTCAATGTCGATGGATTCTAGAATATTTTTGTTCTAGCAATTTATAACTAAACCCTTCATTAGTACCTATAACTCCTTCGTATCTTCTAGAATTGTGGTGACCCTTAGGCAACAATATGTGAACTTAGTGCTCTCATACCATTTGAAGTGTGGTGACCCTTAGGAAACAATATGTGAACTTAGTGCTCTCATACCATTTGTAACATACCGTGTCAGCCTAATATGAGAATTAACTACTACGCTCCCATTCCTTAAATTTTTCTTTGGTTAAAGTTAAGATTCAATCAATCATCACAAGTATTACATGAACAAATCCTTATAATACCCTATACCCATATTCTTCAAATTTTGACAACATTAAAGTAAGGAGCCATACACCTTGGGTATCATACTACAACTCCCCTGACCCTTTACCAGATTCATGTTGTGGGCTCTTACGTTCAATAAATAGAACCTTAATACAAGATTCCAATTCAACTCTTATACACATATTATAACTCAAAGGAATGATCATCCAAGGTCAAGATTATGCATAAAGAAATACCTCCTTTTTTACCTCCATATCAACATAAATGAAAATTCAACATAATTATTTTAACGCTAGTATTACTCATAACACAGTCATAATCCTACTCCCACATTTGCATGTAATGTTAACATGTGTATCTTAGGGATTATGCACACTTAGTTAAAAGAGTAACATTGGATGCATAATTCATAGCATAAATAACAATCACCATAGTTTATATAGTTGAGCATTAATCATAGTTACCCAATTTACATAGTTAACTCAAGCACGATTACTCAGTGTCAAAAACAAAAGACAATAACACCAATACTACATAAGATCCACATCTTATGTTTCTTTAATAAAATTAACTCTATTGAATTTATATGAAATGGATGTCCATGCACTCATATGTAATTAAATCATGCCCACAACTAACATAGGAAAATCTACTTATTCATAGCAATCATATGTACACTATTCAGTCAATTTATATGTAAAAACAAACTAAGAATTTTCGTGCTCCTCATCGTAATTTCTACTTCCCCATCACAATCACAGTTATCATTCCATGGAATTCCATATTGAAAGCAAAATTCATGAATACACCTGAAAATAAACCAATTTAATATTAGAACATAAAAATCTATTTTAAAAATAAAAAAACATAAACAAAAACTCCATGGAATCGTGTACCTGCAAACTATGTGCGTACAACCATGGGTGCGTTCAATCATATGTTTGCAGTTCGGACACCGCTTCCACTTGTTGTTCTCTTACAAGCAAATTCAACTCTGCACTTACAGCGCCCAACTGAGGGGCATATTCTTCAGAAGACATGTTTGTGTGCCAAGGAACCTTACACTCAATACAAAACGAGCGGTAGCATTTCTCGCATTTTGTTGCCTTTATTGTTAGAGAAGAATAGTTATAAATTATCAGGTAGTAATTAGTGTTAATTCATTTTGATCATATAATTCTCTATTAAGATTAATTAAAAAATTAATAATATTAGAATATATTTATTAATTTTCATAAAAAAATAATTTTAAGTTTGTTAATTTTAACCGTTTATCAATAAAAATAAAAATTGTATTAGAACAACTTTAATAATTTTATTAATTTAATTATAATGAGAATTCAAATAGAAGAAAAAATATTAAAATAATCCATTATTCTTATTGAAATTGAAAGTGAAAAATAAAAATAAAAATTAAAAGAAGAAGAGAGGGTAGGAATTGAGCTCTTTCTTAATTTCCAATCATCATCTCTCACTAAAATCAAGAAGAGAGGGTGGGAATCCATCTCTTACTTAATTTCCAACCATCATCTATGTTGAGACTTATTGCATGTTTCTCAATATGGATAGCTTCTCTAAGCTTCCTATGGTGTAAGTGATCAACCCTACCAATGACTCTCTAATCTTCAATGCATACATGGTGCTTGGATTTGTCCACATGTTCAACTAGAGGTGATGAGACAAAATGATTGTGCCTAATGTATGGCACATGCTCTTGGATTCTTTGGTTAATGGAGCAACCCGTTTCTCCAATGTAGGGAACCCCATAGTAACAAGGGATTTAGTAGACCCCCTTTAATGTGTTTAGGGTCTACAAGGTCCTTAACAAATCTAAGAGAATTTTTAATTGTATTAAGAGGTTTGAACGAACCATAAACTATCTTCTTTTTAAGGATATAGGAAATCATGTTCGTGGTCCCATGGATAAATGGAGGTTGAACCTTAGACATGTGATCAACACGAGTATCTTAAACCCTTGATTATTTAACACGATGTAAAGGCCTTGATGTTTGAGTTATAAATATCCAATTTATTGGAAAATTAAAGAAGAGTGAGAATTTCTATTGCTTGAGTGGTTCTCATCAAGAAAATTTGAGAACACCTCTGTAAGAGTGATAGAATATCCAAATTTTTACCTCAAAAGTGATGAGAATAGCATAAATATATTTGTCCGTGTGAGTCTTTACGAAAACTGGTGAGAACTCACCAATCATCATTTATAGAGAAAGATATCAAGGAAGGGAAGACACCCATTCACTCTCAACTCCCACATCATGAATTTGATGGAGTTGGATAGAGAATTAAGATTAACTAAGAACAATTCTAATTTCTAGTGTCATCGGGGAAAATAAACAAGTATCATCAACAAACCTCTTCCACTTCTTAGGGAGGAATTGAGTTAAGGCTAAATCCTTGGTCACAAAATCCTTCATAAATAAGTTCACAACTATAATGGACTGCATTGCAACTGCACAATATTCTTCATACAAATCACCTTGAAAACTGAAGAAAGTTTAGGTGAGGCATAGGAAAACTAATTTGGCACTCTGAATGTGAGTGATTCTAGTTATGACACCAATAGCCTCTTGAATATGGATTTTGGTATAAAGGGAAACAACATCAAAACTTACTAACAATTCCCAAGGGTCCACCGTGATATCTTTGAATTCTTTAGCAAAGGAATCAGAGTCGTTAACAAAGGAATCAATGCGAGAAATAAGAGGTTTAAGATTTTGAGCCAAGAATTTAGCAAGAAGATGAGTAGGCCTATCTATTGTGCTAACAATAGGTCTCAAGCGAACCCCAAATTTATGAAGTTTTGGAAGCCCATAAATTCTAGGGTTGAGGGGAAAGCTTTAAATAAGTTTTTTAAAGAGAGGTTTAAGGGAATTATCCAATTTAATGGTGGTCGTTACTTCTTTAGTGACTGGATTAATGGGATTCTTATTAAGCTTTATGTAACTACCATGATTAGAAACATGGTCAATCATTTTGTTAACATAATTAGATTTATCTAAAATGACGATGGCCCCACCTTTGTGAGCTTTAACGATGATAATGTAGGGGTTATTCCTTTGGACTTGAAGGGGAATAAATTCTACTTTTCTAATGTTTCTTTTGGGAGGCTTAGACTTCATAAGAATGATAGTACAATATTTCCTTGTAACCTCCTTAAATTATGAGGAAGGTCCCTAATACCATATTCAATGTTACAAATAATGTCATCTATGGGAATATTTTTAGGGGCCAGGGAAAAATTAATACCTTTAATGTTGAATAATATTATTTGGTTATTTATGATTATGAATTCCATCTATTGGAGGAAATAATCAGTTTTCTCCTAAATTTAGATTTTTTTTTTAGCAAAATAAACATATACATCACTCAAGTCACACTAACACTTATTGAAAATATTTATGATATCAATATTCTCTATAAACAACCTCTTATATTTTATGATTCATCTTGACAATATAAATCACAAATTTAGATATATTGTGATGAATTTATGCTTTATTGTGAATTTATTATTTTTGTATTTAAAGTGATTTAATAGGAAAATAAACACAATATAAAAATTATTTAACTAGTGAAAACTATGAGTGGAACTATAGTAGAAATGAAACGCCATAAAGACAATGAATACATTAAGAAACCAAATATGTGAAACCAAGAAATAATATGAACCACTATATGTTTCTTCTTAAGCAAATGAGGGTAGAAGGAAAAATATAAAAATCATCAAGTATTGTAGAGATATGAGACACTCTACTCTCCTATAATCTCCAATGAAACATTTTTTCTCCTTTAATTTGTTTTCTATCTACTCTTGTTAGTGATCAAATTTCTATAATAGGAGATGAAATATTGTTCCCTCTTTTAGCTAAAGTATTCACACCCCTTCTTCATCATTAGGTTTATATATTTTTTATATTCTCTAATGCTTATATAACACTGGTGTGTTCTCATGTGCTACTAACTCCACATAGCACAGTGATGGTGAGTAGATTGAATCTCCACTTGAACATGCAAGATATAATTAAATGTTACTTTTTATGGGCACAATCTTTTCACAATACAAATTCCTTTCGAGGAAAAGAAACGCTATGTGGAAGATATAAGAGGATGGGATAACTTATTTCCTTTTTTGTAGATAGATAGAGATATAAAAGGGTTAGGTCAATAAGTTGCATAGTCTACTGAAAGCATTTTGTTGATGTAAAGTTTATGGGTTCTAAATTACTGGAGTACCTTGGGACTACTAACCACTCTTTTAACTTGGTTGGAACTAACCTCCTTTTAGATTTTAGACGAAGGGGAGGGATCCCACAAGAGGATTTCAAGGAAACCTATGCCCTAGTAATTATTTTCCTTATATCCAAGGTAAATCTCCTAATGGACCTCTCAAATACAGGGAAAGAAAAGACGCTTTTATAAAGGATAGTGTAACCTCATCATTGCCATTTCTATGTAAAGTGAACATTTTCTCAAGGCAATACCTATATAGATTGATTCCTAAACAATATAGTAATAAGGATCCTAAATAGTTCTCCAAATATCTTGTAAACCTATTTCTAACCAAGCATGTCATCAATATCGACAACAAGATTAATAATATTACCGACAATATCCATACAAGTGAATCGACGAAAATTAGCCTTGTCTTTTAGCAAGCAGATATCTAAAAATAGTAAAATTATGGCCATAATATGGGTAATTTTTAAGTTGATGAGGTATAAAAAATTGATCGATAATATAACAAATCACTCTATCAATGTCCTTCACACATTTTTAAAACCTCGATTAAGGTATTGGTCAAGTTAAACAAACCCTTAATTAATATATAACCTTGATCAAGGGTTCCATGCTTGATCATGCTATTAACTCAATTGAAGGCACACATTTTATTGAGTAGATAGAGAGAGAGGAGGGTGGGGGGTACACACATGGACCTTTTTCAACATTTCATGGATCAAAATAGTTCACATAACTTAATCTAGCATTTAACCACCTTCCTCCCCAATCTATAGAATGGAATTTGACCTAAGAGGTATGTAGTATAATGTGTTTCTATATTTTTAACTTTTTGTTTATTTTCTCACAACTAACAATGTCTATGTTATTAGTTTTATTTCAAATTATGTAGTGTCAAGTCAAAAATATTGACATTTTTTTTAATCCTTAGGTGATGAGTGGATTATTGAAAACAATCCATTTATACATGGTTGAAAATAGAATCAATGTTGATACAAATTCAATGATTATATTATTTTTCATCTACATGGATGCTTTCAAAGAGGAAAATGTGGAGAAATTAGCTCATAAAACCAATTTTACTAGAGGGTACGAATTTGGTGAATTACGGTCTAAAACCTTCTAGAAATAGTTTGAGGTATTAAATGTAATTTTGGGGGGATGAAAATTTTGAACTTAAGTGTTTGACCTACTAACACTATTCTACACATTGGTACCTTTCCAACTTCCTAAGAGTCACCTCAATCATATTCCATATGCCAAAGTTTTTGAACCTAGAAGTTAACATTCATGGTTTTACAACCATGACTTAAGAAGATTCCATGTCAGCCACCACTATCGATAGAATAGGGGTTATTGATGTGACCATGATGAAGGAAATTATAGAAGAGTCAATATTATAACTCTGTTTAAGAGTTGATGGAGTCAAACTTAACCACTAGTAGGCTATTTCATTTTGTTATAACTAATCCACTAGAACCAAAAGGGGTTCCACTCTATTCATGTGTATTTTTTCCATATATGAGTAGAGTAGCTCAAAGTGGATAAAGAGAGAAAAAAATAGAGAGATTTTGTGCACTGTAGCCTCCCACTGGCCATAGGTATCACTTTTTTGTGCTTCCAACCATTTCTCATCAAAGAGATAGAGAAGTTTAGTAGTACCTTCTAGCTTAATTTTCTTCATAAGGGTTTCCTAGGTCATATCATTTTTTTATTGTGGTTTGTGAATGATTGTTGTAATTTTTTTATCTCTTTCTTACATTTTTATATCTTGCATGTATACAATAACTTAATAATTACATAAATCTAAGGAAAAATATACCCTCATATTATAGATTTTTTATTTTAAGCATAATATTATTAGATCTTTTGTGAAGAATTGTCTACACGAATATACATGTCAATTTACAAATCACATAATGTAAACATTGTCATTTTTTTCTTTAATCTATTTAGTTTCAAATAAATAACTAGAAATTTGTTTTAGAAACATGTTGTGTTAGGAAGAAATGTTGTCAAAAAATTCTCCAATCCTCGGAAAACACTAGAGGATTGAAAATTGTTAACCCCTATAAATCATTGAAAATTGGCGCTTCTAAAGCACTAAAATGCACATGTTATTGAGTGAAGGAAAAATGAAAAGTTGAAAACAAATATCCTCAAAAATGACTATAAATTAAAGTGAAGAAAACCAACAATCAATTTGTTTATCACCAATATTCACATAAAATGATACTTCCTTACGAAAATAAATTATAATTATAGTATATTGTAGTAATTGTAACTAGAAGCATCAATACATTAACCAAGACACACTAACCAATACATTGACAAGAGAATATTAGATGTGACCCTACTCCACATTTTATCGAAATTATTTTCCTTCTTGTCTTGCCACTACTTTTGTAACCCTATGTTTTCCATATGTGGAAGGATGGTGTTTAATTTACTTGTCACTTGTCTGAAGTAAGATGGGAAACCTAAATTTATTTTGGTCTCATCATATATTTCTTATACATAGGTGGGCTTTCCAACTGTGGTTCCTAGTTCTCAAAAAATTTAAGTCATGACTAATTCTTCTCTTTATTTGAAAATATTTTTGTGATTTTAGTAATCTCCCTCGTTTGGGCATTCCCTATTCTTTTATACTCACTTTGATCTTTGTTTTGTTGTTTGTCTTGTTCTTTTATTAAGGTTTAATTTGAGTATCCCCTTTATTGTTGTGAAAATTGTCTAGGAAACCCCAAGTGTTTGGCATGTTGAAGGATGGTTTTTTATTTGATATATTGTACTCATGCTAAGGAAGGCAAGAAATCCAAAGAAATATTTGGTCTCCTAACATATTAGTTGTGCATGGGAAAATTATCTTGTTTTAGCTTCCAAGTCTTCTAAAAAATTTAAGTGCTCACCAATGATTCTCTCCCTAACCCTTTTTTAAGTCCTCTGCATTCTTTCCTTGGCACATTTTGGAAAAAACCTAAGTTTTTAGCAAGTTGAAGGACGAAAAATCTCTTCATCCCTTGACATGTTTCCTATGCATGGGTAGGCTTGATTGTTTTGGCTAGCAAGTTGTCTCAAAAACATTAAGTAGTGATCAATGCTCCTCCTTACTCGAAATTATTTTTTATTCTCATGGATCACTTCCCTCTGTGGTTGTCCCTAGTTTCTTCATACTCACTTTTGTCTACCTGTTTTAGTTTCACTTGCTATTTTCTTGGCTTTTCATTTCGGCATATGCATTCTTACCTTTGAAATGTTCTACTAAGTATTGAGTTTTTGATGTGTTCATATATGGAATTTACTTTACTCCATACCACTCAAACCAAGGAATATGGGCACTCAAAAATTTGTTTTATCTTTTCACATTTTTTTTTCGTGTAGCCAACCTTGTCAATTTTGACTTGATAGTGGTCTAAAAAAGGTTAAGTGGTTACCAATGCTTCTTTCCCCTAGTATGTGTTCATTCCTTATTCTTTATTTATCACTTTGATGTTCTTCTCACTAGTTCACTTGTTCTTTTATTCATGTTTTTTTTGGGCATCTAACTTCGTTTCTTAATGCTTGCCTTGAAAACCCCAATATTTTAATATGATGGAAGATAGAATTTCATTTACTCTAGGTCACTCCCACCAAGGAAGGGGAAGAACCTAAAAAATTTCTATGTGGAAGTTGTGGATAGATTTCATCGACCAAAATTCCCTTGAACATTTGTGGTTCACCTAGGACTATTTGTGGTTTACCTAGGACTAACATATCTAGTTGCTTATCTTTTTAGGATACAAGATGAATATCACATCACATTTTTTTTTGGATAAGTATGCTTTTCCAACTGGCCACATCAATACTAATATAGTTGTGAGCACAACATTGAAATTAAAAAAAGTGAAAGTAAAGTTATTTTTTACATGTCTAAAATTTTCTATCAAAGTTGAGATGAGAGGATAGGATAAATCTGTACTTACTAATTAGAACATCAACACTGAAATTGAAGCTGAAAAATTTGTGAGACTTGTTTTTACTGAACTTGAAGTCAATGCATTACCTATATTATTTATGGATTCCCCTAAATGTGTTTGAGAAGGGTTTGAAGGAGCACAACTTTGAAATAAAAGCTAGTGAAAGTAAAGTTATTTTTTACATGTTATCTAAATTTTCTGTCAAAGTTGAGATGAGAGGATAGGAAAAATTTGTACTTACTATTAGAACATCAAAGTTGAAGTTGAAGATTAAGCTGAAAAAATTTTGAGACTTATTTTTACTGAAGTGGAAATTAATGTCTTACCTATATTATATATGGATTTCCGTAAATGAGTTTGAAAAGGGTTTGAGGGCACACCTATGCCTGACCATAATAATAAGCAAATTTTCTCACCAACAAATTGTAATATCAACAATATTGCAAGTCCATAAAACAAGTTTCTTCTTACATGGGAACCTTCTCTTTATAAATAATATGCATTCTTAACACATACAAGATCCATATACATCATTGTAGAAGTAGTTTTATGCAAATACAGATTATTATATGAACATGTCAAGTATAGAAAACTATTTTTTTTTTCTCAAATGTTTTATAATCCAAAAAATTAAAAAATACTATGCTATAAAACTGGAAAAAATAATTCAAACATTTTTTTAAATCATTGAAATATTTTTTAAGGAACTATGAAATCAAACCATTACTAAATATCTCATCAAATAAAAAATAACAAATAATTCTAAACCTAAAAACTAGACACATGCTTTCAACCTTCCTTGACAAACTACATAGGAAATTTTACTTTTTCACATAATCTATAAATTATAATTATAAATTTTCAATATTTATAAAATATAAAAATAAACGATTCTCATTCTTATTTTAATATATATCGTAATAATCGTCATCATCTTTTTCCGTGGCCAATATTGCAGGTTGTCGATTGAAATCCAGTGGCATATTCAGAAGATAATTACAATCATCTTTCCATGGAAGCGCACATTTATAACGAAATTTATAACCACACCTGCAAATACACAAAGTTTTGTTTACTGTTACAATATAAAAAAATATATATATATACCATACACAAACACTTCTGTAAAAAATAAATTTATGATCTCCATATAATCACAAATTGAAGTGTGTAGTGTGAATCCATAGACATTTCTTTAGACTACTTGATTGAAAGATTGTAAAAGCTATTGGAGCATTAACTTAGCCATCAAGCTGGTTTGCTGAATAAAGACAAGATATTTCAATGGTTCATGTGCAGAGCGAAGTGTAGACAAGTATTTTCTATCATTGATGTTGTTTTTTGAAGTTCTCATATTGTTGATATAAATATGGTTACCATAAATGGAGGTATTATATTAGAATTCGTTTAATTACACTCTACTATAACAGTTAGGCAAATCTATGTTTTCTACAAATAATCTAAGTTAAGGAATTCTTAGTTGCTCCTTAGTTTAGGTTATTTCTTTTAATCTATAGCAAATGATTCTTAATTGCCATTTGTTCCCAATTAGCCCCTTGTCCTTCATTTCAATCCTGGTTTTAGAGTTCTTGATTTCTCTCTCACCCTAGCTAAAACATTTTCCATCAATCTAGCCTAACAACCTGCACTCTACTCTGCTATCTTGCCCTTTTAACATTCCCTTTAGTGAGTTGATCTAGTTCTGCTACCTTTATTTCGACTCCATATGCCCAATGGTCTAGAGACATCATTCTATCCATCTATTTAAAGATCCCCACCACGCAATCTCAATACAAATAAAAAACCCCCTAAGCCTTTCAGAACTAGCCTAATATCCTAGCAAAAACAAAGCTAAATCATAAAGTGAGTGCCCTCTCTGGACTTAGCCTGGCTAGAGCCTAAGCCTAAAAGATGGTTTGTGGTTACCTAGGTAATTTTCTATCTTCTTATAACTTCAAGCGAAAATTCTGAGTGATAACACACCCTTTAGTCAAGAATTCTTGCCATGGATCAACTGCCTCATGTTGATCTCTGCAATGGGTATTTAATACCCTCTTTTATGATAAGTTTTCCATTATAGGCGTCCCTCTTTTATTGATATTTTTTATACATTTACGTAGGATTTTCCCAAAAATCGCGCCTTTATCTCCTACGAGGCTTTTCCTGATAAAATCTTGCCTTTATATCCTACAATGCTTTTATGTTTTTTCTTAACTTAGCATCTTTCTCCATGATCCGAATTAGATCCATAAATGACTGTCAAAGGACCTTGACTGTATCGGGACGAAACAAATCTTTAAAGAGTCCAAAACAACATCAAGAACACCCTGAACCAGTGGCAATGGCGGCCAACGTGAAATGACGAGGACCTTGCTCAAAGTGCACGGACCGAGGCCCATGGAGATTGCGTGGAGGTCAAAGTAGCCCTTGGGAGCCCCAAATCGGGAAAAGGAGGTGATTTTCGATGTGCGATTAGCGCATCGTCGGGCGAACACTGCCAAAATGGGAAAGCCCGAGCACTCGGTCGCATGGGGGAACCGGAGGACTGCGGGCAGAGAAAGGTAAAAGCACTAAAGTATGAAGGCGTGGACCCACGCTCTAGAAATTGGTGGTTTTGATGGGGGCGCCCATGAATAGTAAGAGGTTTTGGATAGGAGCAGAGCGATTCCATACACCGATCGAGACATGGCGGCGAAGGTGAGAGAAAACCACTGTTGATCGCATGCTATCGGTCGAGCAAGCCAACCGCGCTCAACGTGCGTATGACGTCAGATCTTGAGGAGCCTAGATCGAACGGTTGAGATTGCACCTGATGCAAAGGAGCATAATCAACAGGGAATCAAGCCCTGTTCTAAAGGGATTTGGAGTCCGTTTAACTGCCACAGTGGAGGAAGAATGCATCCACGACATCACTCATGAAAAGAACCAACGAAGAATTCTAGCACCAGTTATATGGGGACACGTGGCCACTCCCTGGGGGTTCATGCTGACACCAAATAGGGAACTCCAGGCACAACTGTAGAAGGAGAATTGACGCAGGCAGGAGAGGAACCGAATAGGCATAGGGATCGAATGGCTAAAGCCATGAACAGAGACAGTCGAGTAGGAGAGGAGTTTATTGGGAACCCAAATTGAGAGGAGTCCAATCGACCAAGAGAGACAGTGAACAGTGAACCCGGAGAGGAGGACTGAACACAGAGAATAGTAAAGCCAAGCAGAGGAGATAGAGGGCTGAGCTAACGACACGTGGTGTCAAGCACAAGAGAGCTTGAAGATTCAAGCCTTCCCATAGAGGAATCTATCCAGACTAAGCATCACTTTTGACTCTTTCCATTGTAGACTCAGGGTCACAGAGCTCGTAGGAAGAAAAAGAGTTTGTGAACTCTGATTGGCTTGGGGAATCCAAGAACCACCCTACCAAGAAAAATCTACTTCACAAGAACTCATATTGAGTCCATGTGTTGTAATTTCTCTACTGAAAGACACAATAAAACATGTCCACCACTGAAGCTGGACCGGAGACGTAACCCTGGAGAATAGGGTGAACTCCTTATTAAAAACTATCTGTGTCTTTATGTTGCTTACTATATTTCTCTGTTGTCTTTCCATTTGAATGCCTGTTTATTGGAAATTTGATCGATTTGTTGCTTGAATAACACAAAACACACACCAACACATGAGTCTGTAATACATTTAGTTTAATAAATCTTCAACTGAGGTCACTCATAGGGTGATTATCATATCAAGTGATATCAGAGCATTAGGCTGTAAGGTTAGACAAGCTTGTGTTGGTTTCACTATGAATGCTCACTAGATCAAAGCTCAAATTAGGAGAAGGAGAATT